>BCLH01000971.1:6905-40650 GCA_001602315.1 Zoysia pacifica | reverse complement strand
GCGTAAACTACTCCAAAGAATTCAAAAATGGCAGAAACAAAACTCTAAAAAGTTGAAAACATGGTGGGAAATATTGTTAAATATCAGCTATAATTAGTCATGAATCTAAATAAATAGACTAATAATTAGTTAGGGGTAAGATAGACTTTTTCTCTTGATTGGGTTGACTACTTAGTCCAAATCCAAATGACAGATGAAGCTTTGCAAGTGAATGACACGTAGGTTCAAACAATATATTTCAAATTTTATAAATTTGTAATGCCATGTATGAAATTAATCCAATCCAAATAGACATTGAACTAGCAGTTACTCCCTCTTTCCACAAAAGAGTGTCATCCAGCATTTAGACATATAAATTAAGGAGTGTAGAAAAAGTAGAGAATGCAAAATGACAAGTAAAAGAGGAAATATATCGAGAGTATTATACTGAGAAGTGAAAATGATAATTTTTAATAAAATTTGAATTCAAAAGTGATACTTTTTAAAGATGGAAGGAGTAACTAACTAATTATTCGTTAGGGACTTATTAATTACTTGATCAAACATGGCCTGAGAACATGTTCCGTTCTTACGAGGCTCATGTCCCGATAATAGTGCCAATCGCATGCCTCGGAGAAATCAGAAAGATGCTGCAACATAAGCTCTGTTTCTAAATTAATATCACCGTTGACTTTTAATATTGTCTTTAATTATTTATCTTATTTAAAAATTAGTTTAAATTTGTAAAATTATAAGCTATATTTCAAATTCTTTTAATGATAAAATAAATTATAATAAAATAAATAAATTTTATTATATTTTTTTAATAAAATAAATAGTCAAAGTTGATGTTATAAATCAATAGTGATATCAATTTAAAAGTGAAGCGAGTATATTTTATGGAGTAGACATGTCCGAAACTATTGATGGATCAATTAGTTGCAACTTAAAACCTAAGCTAATAAAAATGGATTGTTCCTTATAGCACTTCAACACTCTTTCTGACATCTGACATAAAATAATTACACCATTGATTTCTGAAATCAACTTTAACCATTTGTTTTATTAAAAAAAATAAATATAATATATTTTATTATTAATAATATTTAAAATATAATTAATAATTTTTGCATTTGAACAAATTTTTTAAATTAAATAAAATAAATTATTAAAGTAGATGTTAAAAATTAACGGTATTAATATTTTAAAACTGAAAGATACTTTAAGTAATCACTCCACCATAATTCAAACTTCAATGTCTAGCTCTGATAACAGTTACTAGTATTGTAATAAAAAAACTTAAACCGATGCGACAGAGCATATAATTCATTTATATTTCAACAGCAACCAATAGAATGGAAGCAATGATACTTCTTCGAATTTTCGAAGTCCCACCGACAGTTAGTAAAGAATTCCGTCTAAACCATACCATCATGTGCAGCAGCTGGAGCCACTCGCATACTACAAAAGCACCATGTCAGTCAGCATTCTCGGGGGAAGAAACAGAGCACCCACAAGAACCGTCCACCGACAGAAAATTAGCAGCCGAGCAAGCACCCCTCTTGGCAAAAGATCCATCAATGGCGCGGCTCCTTCGCTCCTCGGTGGCGCTCGCAGTCCTCGTCGTGGCCGCTGCCCTCGTCCTCCCGGCGGCCGCGCAGGGCGGCGACGACTCGGACGCGCCGGCGTACCGGAACCACACCGTTGGCGGCAAGGACGGGTGGTTCTTCGACGCCAAGACCAGCACCAGCTCCGGCAACTACTCGGACTGGGCCAACGGCGAGACCTTCTACCTCGGCGACTACCTCAGTACGTTGATCGGTTCCTCTCTCCTCTCTCCATCACTGCTCCGGTTCAAGTTCGTTTCTTGGTTCCTGTATACATTCTGCATCGCTTTTCTTGCGTAAGGGAAGGGGATACGGTACCAGTGTACCACCTGGTCCTTGGGAGGTGGTCGAGTGGAATGACAATCATACGGTTATTGTTGTCTCCAGCGACAGGTTCTGGACCATCTCACATACCAGATACCTCCCCAAGTAGGAGTAGCTTCCATTTGGTTGTTTAGGCTGCAGGATTGCAAAACCGGATCACTTCGCTCGGTGCAATTATATTGTAGATCCAGATCCGAGCAGCAATCTGATGAAAACAAAAGAGAAATGAATGTCATGTTAGGGAATGGAACCGAAGCACGTGCTGCTTCATTTTCTAGGAACCGCATTATCACAAAGTCAACACTCCCGTTGGAGACAGATATATTAGTTCGAGTCAATACTACCAGCATAGCCATTCAATTTTCAGGTAAAAAATAATAATGGCGAGAAATCTTAAACAGCAGAGAATCCTGATTCTTTACTTGGTAGTGCATTGTTATTTAGTTCTGATAACAAATTCGATGAATCCTGGACAAAGGCTCTCTGAGCCAGTAAATCTAAATGGAAGTGGATTTGTGTTTGTAAAATTCAAAGGTCTGGATTTGTGCAATTAATCAAACCTAATATTGACCATTTTTGCATTCTGTTTGATCTCGCCGTGACCAGTATTCAAGACGAACGACAACTCTTCGGTCGTGCACACCACCAACGCCACATCCTACTCGCTCTGTGACGCCAGCGAGGACGAGTCACCCACCACCTACATCTACAGTGGTGGCGGCGGCGGCGGTGGCGGCACCGAGGAGGGCAAGACCGTGGCCGTTCCGCTTGTCGTTGAGGGCACCAACTACTTCTTCTCCGAAGCTGACGGCGGTGAGCAGTGCCAGCAGGGGATGCGGTTCGAGATCAAGGTCCAGCACGGCCAGGGACTGCCGCCGTCGCTGAAGCACCAGCCGCCGGCGCCGAAGGAGCGCGTCCTCGCGCCGCCGCCGGCCGGTACGGCTTTCTCTGGTACCGGGACGGTCCAGCCCGGGAGTGGCGCCGGTGGTGACATTGCCGGCGAGGGCAGCGGCGGGGCTCCCAGGGCGGCTGCTGGCAAGTTCTTGGGGGTTGTTCTTGCGGCGGCCTTGGCGGCCCTTTGAGTTCGTGGGTCCATCTGTCAGAGTTAGGAGCTGTATTTGATTATTGAATTTGTGAGAAATTTATGGGATTTTGTTTTTGAGATATACTTTTGGTGGAGAGATGAACAGATTATTCGGAGAAGGTGACCAGAACTTTTCACACATGTTTCGTTCTTGTGTTTGTTTTCCCTGGGTATTTTCTCAGGCCTTTGTTGACGATACATTTGATCTATTTACGTTGGGAAATTCATTGTTGGTCTGGTGTTTCAACGCTTTCCATACTGATAGTTTAACATGTGGCACCAGTAATTGTTGTTAGAATATTTAGAAAATTTTTAAATAATATTTAATAAATCTCAAAGGCCCACGCTACACATTGAGAATATTGCACTTATCATTTTTTGGTTAACTAATTATTTTTGTGATGGGAGGTTAGTTATTATATTCATAAATATGATAAGCTAGTTACTATATACACATATGTGTATATATAACAGCTTGATTACCACATACGTGAGCTCTCTTGTGTATAAATAGAGGTGTGTCTCTTGTGTATAAATAGAGGTGTGAGACATCGTACAGAATACACACAACCATTCTCTCATTCTTCTCTCTCGTGAGTGTTATGCTGCTCTGTTTTTCTCACCCATCATCGACGTGCCATCGGCGTCGAAAGAGTAGGTCTCTGAAACTCACGTCTCCTCGTGTCCCTGCACGGAGTAGAGGCCGTATAAAGTTTTTAAAAAGCACCTTCACGACGGCTCATTGTTTGTCTGCTTCTCCTTTGACGACGTCTGAATGCTTCCTCTTTGCCTTCGATCGTCTGCTGCATCTAAATCGACGGTCTGCTTCGTTTACTATTTACGCAATTATTTGCGCCGACAACCTCAGAGTAAGAAGGACATGCCTCTCTATTTTTATTATTTCTGTGCATTCTGTTACTGGCATTGGAGAGATTATGATTGCTTTGGCAAATTTGGATCATAGTGCTAGTGTGCATCATACGTAATATTTTGGATCACTTTTTAGTTAACCTTTTCATAAATTTTGGAATTAATTCAATCATCACTAAAATGACATTATTTCCAACAATCCAAAAACCTTATAGGTATTTAGTGATGACTGGATTTGCTGATGCGATAAAACTGGTGAAGTTCAACGGTGTGAACTTTAAGATATGGCAAATGAGAGTCCAACTGTGGCTCTCGGCAATGGGCGTGTTGGTGTGCATGTGGTTTCCAATCTTCCGTCGGATCGTAATAACTCTCGATTTGGTAGAGATGTGAACACAATCGATTTGGTCTCAAATCAACATAATTCGAACCCCGTAATCGCAGCAACACTTCTTCTCTGGTTATTAACCGTGCACACACGATTGATCTCGCCAACAAGGCTCATCTCAGCCTGCGAATCGAAAAATACAAGTAAGAACAAGGAAGAACGCAACTTAATTGCAAAATCTGAATTAAATCACAAAGTTAGAAAATCAACAACCATCAAACGACGAAATTGTTTGATAATAGATGAAAACTAATCGAAACTTAACCCTAATGATCACAGTTACTCATTATATAGAGTTTAGGACGTCCTCAAGGGCAAACTTTAAAACTAATGGACCTTAGCCTTCTTGGAGATCATCATTTTTTAATGATTTTTGATGACTCCAGTCAAATTTTTAGATGAGACTAGTGCTGTTGGAAATGTTATCTTATTAGCTTTCTATCCATATTTAGAACGTCTAAAACGGATCTCGTATGCGGCCTGAGTGTCTGTTTTAGTGCAGACTGCTCTTGGAATTCGAGGGCAACTCGACTCCGAGTTGGATTGAATCTCCTTCGAGGTTCAACGTGCCTTGCTGGTCTTGAGCATCTTCAAGTCCTTCTTTATGCTTTTCTAGACCCTTTCCACTGTTTCTAATCATGATAAAGTCGTTAAGTGGCAATCTATTCTCAAAGGAAGGAAGACATGTGTTAGAAATGAGCTCATCTTTAAATTCAATTGTCGTGTACAGCTCTTGTGATCGGACCATCTATAGTAGGTGGAGTAGTGTTTTGTGTATCCAATGAAGAGATATTATATACATCCTCTCCCTCTTGAATCAGAGTCATCTTCGACTTAAGCTCATCTTCTTATTCATGTATAGCTTCAAATCTGTAATGTTGAATGTAGGACTAACCTCGAACTCGGGAGGTAATTCAAGTTTATATGCATTATCATTAATCTTCTCAAGTAACTTAGAAGGAGGAGCAGCTCTAGGCATCAATTCAGATTTTCTTAGCTATGAAAATCTATCTTTTCTCAAGTGCAACCAAACCAAATCACTCGGTACGAATTTAACTTCATGTCTACCTTTACTATCGACAATTTTATACTTTTCATTCATCTTTTCAATGTTTTGTTTAGTCATTTTATGCATCTTGAGAATAAAATCAGCACGCGCCTTAGCATCATTATGAACTCTTTTGTTAGAATTCGAAGACAAAAGATCAATTGGAGCATGAGGGTTAAAGCAATATACTACCTCAAATGGACTTACCTTAGTGGTGGAGTGTTCTATCTAGTTGTATGTGAACTTGTAAGCTTCATGACTTTTGAAGTCCATTAAAAAGTATGAATTAATTTTGGTGATTGAGTAAACAACTATAGGTAACAGTTGTGTTGTTGGTACCACCCCACTAATTCTATATCAACATGGTGAGCTTCCTCGGTAGATGACAAGGACGAACCCTAGAAGAGAAGTTGCCGGGCCCCGGAGGACCAAGGCTAAGGACTAGATAGAGAGTCTATAGGAACGCCAGTACTATTAATGGGGTAAGGTCATTTGTCTCTTGTCATACAAGTGTTAAAGGGTGTGAATGCTTCTTAGATCCTCAGAAAGCACTAAAGATAGCATAGGAAGCAAAGTCGAAGACCGAAGCTCAAGATCCAGCTGAAGACTCAGTCACCTAACAGTCTGATGAGGTCACCGGACAGTATGGTGACACATAGAGGAGCCAGTTCAGAGAGGTGCTCTCTGGAGTCGACGTGGAGCAGTCACCGAGCAGTCCATCGATGAGGTCACTGGACAGTCCAGTGAGCCAGAAGCTGATGTCCAGAGAAGATGTCTCTGAGAGTCCAAAAGTGAAAGTCACTGGACAGTCCGGTGAAGGTATGCACCGAACAATCAGGTGTCTAATGGAGTGGATTTCAGAGAAGGTATTTCCCTAGTAGAGGAGGAAGAAGAGTCACCAGACAGTCTAGTGGTCTAGTCACCGAATGATCCGGTGATTGCATAAAGCAGTCAGCTTTATAAAATCACATCTCAACGGTTGTTTCTGGGCTTGAAGCATATTTAAACGGTGGAGGGGGACATTTTCCTGTGTGCCCTTGATTAAAATTGCTGGAGCTAAGTTGTGAAAGGCCAAGAGACACCATCAAAAGAGCACATTGCAAGATTGAAGATCTTTGGTGCTAGTAGGAAAGTGATATAGAATATTCATCCACTTCTAGAGCTTGTAGGGCTTGAGAGGAGTGATCTTTGTCTATTACTCTTGGTGTGGGCAGCCTAGACTGGTTTGGAGTCGATGCTCAAGCTTTCGAAGAGATCGTGAAAGACAACGTTAAGTTTATACGCAATTTCGAGTCTCTGACTCGAAAGGGACATCAAGAGAGAGCGGCCAAGCCTTGGAGGCTTGCTCTAGCGCTTGAGTATTGTTATGTGACAGCTGGGCCACCGGTGTCTTCATTCTAGGAGCATTGTTTCGGGAACGATGGGAGGGACCAAAACTCCGACAGAAGTGGTCCAACAAGAATTAGGTGAAGGGGCCTACCTTTCGAGACCTCGAGAAAAAGTTACTGAGCATTCTCTATCTCACTCTCTTTACTTACCACATTTACTTACCGTTTGAGTAGTGTGATAGGTTGTTCTTTGATTCCGCTTGGTGGCTATCGTGATAGTGTTTGCTTGTTGTTATTTCCTTATCACTAGCATTGTTAGAGGTCTTGGCCTACTAGACTTGTTTAGGTTTGCTTTCGTTGCGATCAAGTTTTGTAGTTTAAGTTGGTAGCGAAATTAGTGACATATATCCACCGATTCAACCCCCTTCTCGGTGTCTTTGATCCTTACAAGTGGTATCAGAGCCAAGTGCTCATGTTTTGGCTTCACTGCCTTGAGTAAAGATGTCGAAAGGGATAGAGACTCGGCCCGTATTCGATGGGAGTGATTACTCTTATTGGAAGGCTCGCATGCAAGCCTACCTAGAGTCGATCGAAGGGAAAGCGTGGCAAGTTACTATCCATGCTACGAATGAGAATGAGTGACATGATCTCATTTTAATTAAATTCAATGCTAAGGCCAAGAATGTCATGTTTGGATGCATTTCTAAAATGTCTTTTATAGAATCAATACATTATCCATTGCGCATGAAATTTGGATCCTATTGCAAAACATCTATGAGGGCTCCTTCGAGGTCAAAGAAGAGCGTTACTATGTTTTTAAGAACAAATATGATTTCATCACCATGCAACCTCATGAAAAAGCTAATGATGTTTACTCTTGTTTGCATGTAGTGGTGGAGGAGATCAACGCTTTGGCCTTAAGGACAAAATTGATGATGTAAAAACTATGAGAAAGCTCTTGAGGATGTTGCCGCCGAGCTACAACTCCATCGTCATGTGTCTCTTTCAAGTCAACTTGGCTACTCTCGCCGTTGACGTTATGCTAGTCAAGTTCACGGCCTATGAGGGGTACACGTTGGTCAGCTCCACTGACTCTCGATTGCCTAAGAATTTTGCCTTACAAGTTGATCAAGAATCACCCAATGGCAAAAACAAGGAGAAGAAGAAGGTGAAGGAAGATGAGGATGAGGAGAGATAATGAGTACCTTGCGCTCTTGATGAAGGAGTTATTTCACAAGGGAAGACCCTCATCTTCAAAGAGAAACTTCGAGTGCTTCAATTATGACAAGAAAGGCTATTTTACTAAGGAGTGTCCCAAGCCCAAGAGGGAGAGTAAGAAGAAAGCCTCTAGTGAGAGTGATGATGAAAAACGCAAACCAAAAAGAAAATTCAGGAAAAGGTTCTTTTTCAAGGAGAGCAAGAGCAAAGAGAAGAAGTCCTCGCACAAAGCTTATATTGTTGGTGAGTGGCTCACCGATGATGAATCGGACTTTTCATCTTCCAACCAAGAAGAGATCTCGGGTATTGCCGTGACTAGCTCCACCAATGAGCTACCGCCACCTCCGCTATGCTTGATGGCCCGTAGTTGTGAGGGCTTTATTGATGAGGAAGATGATCTTGAGAAAGAAGAGGAGAGCTATTATGATGAAGATGATGGACCAAGCTACAATGATTTTGTCCTCTTCCTCGAGAAGGCCAATAAGCCTATCATCAAGAAGTCCAAGAAGAACGAGGTGGTGACCAAGGAGCTTGAAGTGGCAGTATTTTGAGTTTGAGAGCTTGAGGGGGAGCTCATTGCACTTATGCACTCTCATCATATTCTACGTGAGTCCTATGAGGATCTTAAAGCGAGACACGTAGAGCTAAGTGAGAAGCATAGTTCATTGGTGCGCACCCATAAAGCTTTTGATATTGACTCTCTTCTTAACTCTTCTAAGCATTTAAATTCTTGTGATCTGACCCTCTTCAAGGAGAGTACTACTCTTGAGCCATCTATTTTGAAGAAATACACAAAGCTTAAGGAGGAGAGAGAGGCTGTGATGGATGCATTTGAGCGCTCACTAGAGGAAGGTAAATTCAAAAGAAATTTCTAAGCAAGAACCTCATCAACAACCACAACCAGAAGGGCTTAGGATCATATCTTTCTTCTATAAATATCATTTGCAACTAAGATGAGATCCCCGAATAGATAGTCCCCCTCATTGTGAATAACTACTATTGTGATAAGTGTTGCCTTGATGGTCAGTGCTCCAAGGATTGTCTCAAAGTGAGTGAGCCCAAGATCATGCCTAATGCTAACCTTTTTCATGAGAATATGCACTACAACCTTTTTAGGGATAAGGATAGAAAAGTGAAGGCTAAGCTGCTCGGACCGCAAAATTACACGAGGATAATTAAGATGCCAAAACTCTCTTGGGTTCCCAAAAAGATGTGAAGGAGCATAGGTGGTGGACCGTGAAGCAAATTGAAGATTCTTGAAGTTCACCACATGTCGATCGAGCTAAAACGCCAATCTACTCTTCAAAGAGGTTATTCTTGTACATAGTAGAGTATGTTTCTTTTCTTGCAATGCATGGCAGATAGGACTCCTCCGTAGACTAGATGTTTGCACTATCATACATCATGTATCATGCATCATGTGTAAAAATATAAAAGAAAAAAAATTATATCGATGCCTAACCACCTTAAGATATCTATATGCATGGGGGAAGAGATTGAGAATGTGGTTTGGCTATCGTAAGGCAAAAAGGCGGGTATATGGTGAATAAGCTTGAGATGGGTTAATCTTGGCACCAAATAGGTTTCTTTATGCAATGTCTTTAATATGCTTGCATCTATGTGGCATGCTTTAAATTCTTATGCATTAGACTAGCTTGTTTGCATGCATTGCACATAGGAACCACGGAGGAGACGTGTTACTCTGTGGAAAAAGTGACTATATTGTCCATATGGATTCATATACTCCACAAAGAGTAGCCAAAGCTGTGCACTTCATGCCCATTGAACCCGGTGCTTAACGGTCTCTAACATCCATTTACATGGATCGTGATCTAAGAGTTCATACATTCCTTTTTTGGTGCCTCCTTCTCGCTTTGGTGTTTATTGTTCGATCTTAATTACGATTTGCGAAAATGATAAACTCTTTGTGAGTTATCTATTTGCAAAGAGTGTTTGAGAGTTCCCATTCTAGACAAGTGTGGTGTTTATTTGGTTCTTTGATGAGAACATTTAAAGTTTAGAAAGAATTCTTTGATCTGCAATTCTTTGAGGTCACTGAACATTTTGGCGCTTTCACCGGACATTCCGATGACTATATCTTTGGATCAGTCACTTTTACAAAATTGGACAGATACCGGATATTTCAACGATATCACCGGACAGTCTGGTAACTGGAAGTGGAAGCAGATGCCTCTCTAAAATTGGAATTCTCAAGAGATCAGGCGGTCCGGCTCTTTGTAGTCACCGGACAAACTCTTTGGACCAGACAGTCCAGTGATCTCTTTGATCGGCCAAACCTCGGCTATCCATTTTTTTGTTCAATCTCGGTCGTTGATTTTTGAATGACCTAATCGCACGAGTTCCTTCGTGGTCCCAACCAACACTCGTGCGTGTTTTTCTCTCGAGCCGACCGCCGTAACCATCGATTACCGCCGCAGCTCACCGTACTTGCGCATCGCCCTTGCGCCTCCTCGCCGCCCGCCTCCGGCCACTGCTTGCCATGCCTCGCCGCGTCGCCTTTCCTCGCCGCACAGCCCTGCCTCGCTCGCTCACGTGCCCTACCTTGAGCAAGGCCGTCGCCCTAGCTCGCGTTGCCGCGCCGTGTCGCCTTGCCGCCGCCCGTGCTATGCTCCACGCCGTCGAGCTTTGCCACCAGTCCTTCGCCCTTGTTCACACTTTCTCGTTGAGTGCATCTCTTGTCATCACCTGAGTTCCACCAAAACCCTTGAGGATTTTAGCTTTTGAGGTGATCGGTTCTTTTTCGACAAGTTCTTCGGCGAATTCCAACACTTTCTTTGTGGGGTTTTGAGTTCTACCTCTTACATTTCATCGAAAATGACCCGCATGCCTTGTTTGTTAACTAATTGCGAAAATTGGTATAAATTGCTTAAAAGTTTTACCTTTTATTGCCAATTGATTTGATTAGTTGACAAATCCCCGTGCTTGGTGCCATATTGAGATAATTACTTGCATATTTTAGTATGATATTGAGTCTCCTGTCGCTAGTGTCACAATTTAGATGCTTTGCTATATTATGAATTGTGGAATTATTCTGTCAATATCACCATTGTTCTTAATTGCTTTATTTGATCGGTGATATATCCTTTATTCTAGCGCTAGGACTTCTTTTAGAGTCACTCACATTTTGCGCTTACAGCCTATATTTTATCCCTATGTGGTGCAATGACAGTTGAACAGTGGATCAGGACAGTTTCAGCGACAGTCCAAAACTCTCTGTCAGTTTAGTGGTTTCTTGGACGGGTTAAGAGCCAAGCTCTTAATCTTATCTTGTTGTGTCAGCTGGTCAGTGCTTCTATCAGTTCAGCTTTCAGTGATAGTTGACAGTATGGGCAGGCAGAGACCGAGTTCAGAGGAGAAAGGGAAAGGCAAGGCCGTAGAGCCTGAGAAGAAGAAGAAATAGAGGACAGGCGACCCTAAGTGGGACATAGCTCTTGCTGCAGCGGACATTGACGTTCCTCCTTCTAGGAGGCCAGGTGCTTTGAGGATTGGTAGTTCTGAGTCACAGGAGGAGTTGAGGAGGTCGACCCGTAAGAGAGTGGCGACCGCTCCTCTAGTGGTCGAGATGCAGCCGCAGAGAGCTCCTGCCAGTAGGCAGTCGAGAACCACGAAGGGAGAGGCAGTCCAGAAGAGCTCACAGCAGAGGACACAGAGATGTCTACATCAGAGGACTGGAGTGTGCGATGTTTGCACATCTAGAGCCGAGAGAGCTCAGCGGGCCATAGGCAGGATCATAGGTTGAGGTTGACTTGTTGAAGCTGATGGGCCCGATCATGAAGGCCAAGAGGAGAGTAGACTTCACTGCTTGGGTCCCCGCTGGGAGACATGCGGATGCTGGTCAGTTTTAGACAGTACTCCAGCGGAAGATTTATGAGGCCTATAGGAGGCAGCTTGTCACTAAGGGCAAGAGCTCGGTGTTTACAGCACATCGCCACTGTTCTATGGAGGCACTGAGCAGAGGAGCTAGGGTTGACATGGAGGAGCATATCTCGTATCTTTCAAGTCTGTCAGATTTGGTCATGCAGCCCCTGAGGTATAGTGAGGATGTGGTTCTTTAGTTTTATGTCTCAACGTGGATCTCCTCAGATCGTTCATATCTTTGGCTCATGTATAGAGGGGAGCCACACTGGTTTGAGAGGTCCGATGTCTTGACAGCTCTTGAGTTTATATCTTTAGAGATACGGATCCACACTTTGGCCTATCCTGATTTCTTACCGTCGTTCAGACCTTTTGGAGGGATGGAGCCGAGTGATGAGAGGTTGAGTATTGCTTTGCCGTCACCTCATGGGAAGCACTACTCGAGGCACCCTCTGCACTTGACACACGAGGCTCGTGTATTGAGAGGGTTGTTTGGGAGGTCTATAGCACCTCGTGCTGGCTATAGGGAGAGAGTTATTATACTGCATCAGTGGCTGCTATGTTTTCTGCTGAGGCACGAGATTTTTTAATTGACAGACTTACTGCTAGCTCAGATGGAAGATATGTTATATGAGGGGATTGGAGCACGTCAGTTTCTTTTTGCCCCCTACATATGCATGATGCTGAGGAGAGCCAGAGTGATGACTAAGGAGAGCCAGAGTGATGACTGAGGAGGAGTATGCAACATTGCCAGAGATCACCACCTCTTTTAGTCCAGTAGAGCCATTCGACTCCAAGGTTCTTCGGGTTTCAGCTTCTCAGAGCACCCCTGAAGGAGAGGACACCACAGCACCGGATGATGTTGACACTGAGGCTCCAGAGGGAGTACAGCCGTGTGTTGGGAGCACAGAGGCTCCAGGTCAAGCCGAGACTCCTACCTCTCGTGCTACACTTAACCCTGCTCTTGCTGCCAGATTAGATGCTATTCAGGCAGAGCAGGAGGAGCAAAGGAGGTTTCAAGAGGAGCAGCTTGAGCTTATGCGCTGAGAGAGGGCCGACTTTGAGGAGAGAATTCGACTCGAGCGCCTCCACATTGAGGAGCGGCTTCGAATGGAGAGAGAGCTTGCAGAGAAGGGGAGACGACAGGACAGAGAGTTTCATGAGAGGTCGCAGCAAACTAAGTTGGAGATGGTAGTGGCTATTTTATATATGTCTGCCAGTTTTAGAGCTATTGCGTCATATCTTCAGGGGACTGGTATGCCACCTCTTCTAGCGTTTCTGTCGACTACACTGCAGGGTCCCCTGCCTTCACAGTTCTAGCCTACTGCACATCAGCCTCAGCATTCTCCAGTGCCAGCATTCACTACTGAGTTGCGGAGTCAGAGTCAGCAACAGCAGTCCATGTTCACTACACTGCTTTCAGCCCCGCTTTCACCGTTTGTACCATTTGGGACAGCCAGCACAGCCATGACTACGGGAGGGGTCAGTGTTCCTGTTACATCTTCCTAGTTCTCTCTAGTTTTCTCATACTCGATGTCAGTACTTTTTGTTTTAGCTGAGCCAAGAGTGTCAGTGCCGACATTGAAGTCAGGGACAGCAGTTGGTAGTTCTTCTGGTGCTTCGAGCGTTCTATCTTTTGAGGCTACTACTGCTGAGTCAATGTTGACAGAGCCGCCGCCAGAGACTTCACAGTCAGAGCCTGTAGCCACCACAGCCAAGCAGCCCAGAGCTTCAGATGCAGATATCTTGGTTGAGGCCAGATATTCTCCAGAGGAGGCAGCTTAGGGCCTTGCCAGCGTAGATCAGCCAGTTTCAGTTGAGGATAAAGAGCCATCCTCGACGTCTTCCTCTGGCTTTAGTGCTTTTGATGATGTTCAACAGCCAGGAGGAGACCAGTCAGCAGCAGCAGCTCAGACAGCAAAGGAGGAGCTCGGACTGTCACTACACCCAGCTCTTCAGCCACGCAGGACAAGATTCTCTATAGGAGTTGGGTGTTAGACATGAGGTGTACCATTCTGAGAGCTAGTTGTCTAGGAGGAGGCTGTGGATGGGTAGTTAGGGCTCTGGATCTTATTCAACAGATTTCATTGGCTCTTCCTGACATTTTGATGAGTTTGTGTTTTATTCGACTCTTTTAGCTCATTGGAATGCACACGGTTTTTAGACTAATGCCGTGGCTTCTGTGTGTATGGCTCCTAGTGCTTAATCTGTTTTGCGGGTTTTTTTGTGCATGTGCGCTCCTGTCTCATTCTCTATCGTGCATGATTCTTTGTCAACCAGCGTTCTCCCTCTCTATTTGCTTACTCGGTGCCATCTTTTTGGGTGATTAGATGACAAAGGGGGAGAGAGAGCTACCAGACAGGGGGAAAACCAGAGGAAAGCAATGCTTCCTACCCACGATAAAGGAGAGGAACTCTAGCAAATTTTTCTGAGGAGTCATCAAAGTAAGGGGGTAACTGTTCTTCGGAGATGTGTTTTATTCTCTATCTTCTTTCATCTCGTTTGGACTGTTTGTGAGTACTATAGTTGTTATCAATCACAAAAAAAGGGAGATTGTAAGTCTCATGATTTTGGAAGTCCCCTAAAAGATATGAATTGATTTTGGTGATTGAGTGAACAACCATAAGTAACAGTTGTGTTGTAGGTACCACCCCGCTAATTCTATATAAACATGGTGAGCTTCCTTGGTGGATGACAAGGATGAACCCTAGAAAAAGAGTTACCAGGCGCCGAAGGACAAAGGCTAAGGACTAGCTAGAGAGTCCATAGGAACGTCTATACTGTTAGGAGGGTAAGGTTAATTGTCTCCTGTCATACAAATGTTAGAGGATGTGAATGCTCCTTAGATCCTCAGAAAGCACTAAAGATGACAGAAAAAGCGAAAGTCGAAGATCGGAGCTCAAGATCCAGCTGAAGACTTAGTCACCGGATAGTTCGGTGAGGTCATCAGACAGTCCGGTGACCCCTGGAGGAACCAGCCCAGAGAGAGGTGCTCTCTGGAGTCGACGTGGAGCAGCCACTGGACAGTCTGTCGGTGAGGTCACCGGACAGTCTGGTGAGCCAGATGCTGAAGTCTAAAGAAGATGTCTCTGGGAGTCCAAAACTGAAAATCACCGAACAATCCGGTGAAGGTATGCACCGGACGGTCCGGTGTCCTATGGAGTGGACTCTAGAAAGGGTGTTTCTCTGGCAGAGGAGGAAGAAGGGTCACCGAACAATCCGGTGGTCCAGTCATGGGACAGTCCAGTGATTGCATAAAGCAGTCAGCTTTATGACATCACGTTTCAACGGTTGTTTCTGGGCTTGGAGCCTATTTAAACCGTGGAGGGGAACGTTTTTCTGTGTGCCCTTGATTAAAATTACAGAAACTAAGTTGTGAGAGGCCAAGAGACACCACCAAAAAAGTACATTGTAAGATTGGAGATCTTTGGTGCTAGTAGGAGAGTGATAGGGAGCATTTATTCACTTCTAGAGTTTGTAGGTCTTGAGAGAAGTGATCTTTGCTTATTACTCTTGGTGTGGGTAGCCTAGACCAGCTAAGAGTCGGTGATCAAGCTTCTGTGAAGATTGTGAAAGATGACGCTAGGTTTGTATGCGGTTTTGGGCCCCCTGCTCTAAAGAGACACGAAGAGGGAGCGCATGAGCCTTGGAGGCTTGCTCTAGCGCTTAGGTATTGTGTGCGACAGCCGGGCTGCCGTTGTCTTCACTCCGATAGTGAAGCATACCCTTGTGAGCATTGTTCCGAGAACGATGGGAGGGACCGGATCTTCGACGGGAGTGGTCCAACGAGGATTAAGTGAAGGCGCCTACCTTCTGAGATCTCGAAAAATAATCACTGAATATTCTCTATCTCACTCTCTTTACATACTGCATTTACTTACCGTTTGAATAGTGTGATAGGTTGTTCTTTAATTCTTTTTGGTGGCTATCGTGCTAGTGTTTGCTTGTTGTTATTTCTTTATCACCAGCATTGTTAGGGGTCTTGGCCAACTAGACTTGTTTAGGTGTGCTTTCGTTGCGATCAAGTCTTATAGTTTAAGTTGGTAGTGAAATTAGTGCTATAAGTCTACCGATTCAACCTCCTCTTCTCGCTGTGTTTGATCCTTACAGAACTACACATGAGGCTAACAATCTTTCTTTATCTTCAAGTTTTTCTTTAAAATGGCACGTAGCATTGTAGACAATGTACGGTTCACTACCTTGGTTTGGCCATCAGTTTGTGGGTGACATGTAGTTGAAAGCAGCAACTTTGTTCCCAACTTATTCCATAAAGTGCGCCAAAAGTGACTTAAGAATTACGCATCATGATCTGAAACAATAGTAGTACGCATACCATGCAAACGAATAATTTCTCTAAAAAATATATCAGCAATATGCGTAGCATCATCGGTCTTATGACATGGTATAAGATGTGCCATCTTAAAAAAATGATCTACTGCCACAAAAATTTCCTAGGCAATCAGAAAACGAAATCCGGCCCAAAGAATAGAAGGAACGAGAAGAGGCATGTACAAACTATATTGGTTTAGTCGTGACTTACCTTTTTGACATGTAGTGTAACGAGCGATGAAGCGTTCAACATCGCGTCTCATCTTTGGCCAAAAGATCTTTCGTCTTTGCTCCAAAGTGTCCCATTAATTCACCTCCATGCGCCTCCTACAACATCAAAAGACGATTGGCTTTAAAAAGAAAGCCATCATTAAACACAATTTTTTTTCAAGTCTTACCTTCACGACAATGCAGAAACACATCTTTAAAATCAGCATCTAACACATATTGTTGCTTAATTGTTTCTACTCCAAAAATCCGACAATCAAGTTGGGACAGCATAGCATATCGTATAGACAAAGCATCAGCAACCACTTTATCCTTCCTTTTTTTATGTTTGATGATGTAAGGAAAGGATTCAACAAATTCAATCCACTTAGCATGTCTACAGTTCATGTTATTTTGGCTACGAATATGCTTAAGTGACTCATGATCGTAATGAATGATAAATTCTTTAGGCCACAAATAATGTTGCCACGTTTCTAAGCATCGTAGCAACTCCTTATCATACGTGGAGTAATTAAAACCAGGGCCATCCAACTTTTCACTAAAATAAGAAATCGGCTTTTCTTCTTGCATCAACGCACCACCAATGCCAATTCCACTAGCATCACATTCAAGTTCGAAGGTCTTACCAAAATTTGAAAGTTGGAGCAGCGGTGCATGTGTAAGCTTATCCTTCAAAGTGGCGAAGGACTCCTCTTCTGTGTGGCCTTAATGAAATTCAACGCTCTTTTTTGTCAACTCATTCATTGGAGGGCGACGGTGCTCAAATCTTGGACAAAGCAACAATAAAATCCAGCATATCCAAGAAAACTCCGCACTTGTGAAACCGTTGTGGGCGTGAGCTAACTCTGGATCGCATTTATCTTGCCTTCATCAACTCCAATTCTCTATGGAGTAACAACATAACAAAGAAAAGAGACTCAATCCTTGCAAAAAGTGCACTTCTCAAGGTTACAGACAAACGTGCATCTCTCAAAGCATCAAAAACAGCACGCAAGTGAGATAAATGTTCGTTCATTAACTTGCTGTAAATCGAGATATCATCAAAATAAACCACCACTAATTTTCCGATGAAAGAACGTAAGACCTTGTTCATCAAACGCATTAAAGTACTAGGTGCATTAGTCAATCGAAAAGGCATTACTACCCACTCATACAATCTGAACTTAGTCTTAAAAACAATTTACCATTCATCACCCAATTTCATTCTTATTTGGTGGTATCCACTTCGCAAGTTAATTTTAAAAAAGACTATAGAACCACATAATTCATCAAGCATGTCTTCTAACCTACGTATAAGATGACGATATCTAATGATGATATTGTTAACGGCTTTATAATCAACACACATTCGCTAAAAACCATCTTTCGTTGGAACCAAAAGAACAGGAATGGCACAAGAACTAAGGCTCGCACGTACATACTCGTGGTCCAAAAGGTCTTGGACTTGCCACTAAATTTCTTTAGTCTCATCGGGGTTGGTTCTATAGGCAGCGTGGTTTGGCAAGCTTGCTCCAGGAATCAAATCAATCTGGTGCTCAATCTCTCGTATGGGTGGCTGTCCTAGAGGTATCTAATGTTGAAAAATGTCATGATATTCCTTTTGATACTCTTGCAAAAAGTTAGCAACAGGAGCAGGCAAAAAAGAAGCAAGATCCTCAAGTGAAACAACACGTCTTTGCGTACCAAAGTATAACATGAAGCATTTCATCATAAATTTCAGCAAGGTCAGATTTTGTTGCAAGCATTACAGGACTTTTCAATTTATTGCTTGCTGATTTTCAGGTGTAAGAGGATGTTCTTTCTTCTCACTAGCAATTCTATTCTTATCAGCTTGTACAATTTGAGCAGGGTCAAAGGTAGTAAAGTAATTTTTTTTATGCACGAAGATATATTTATTACTTTTACCATAGTGTATAGCATTATTATCATGTTCTCATGGACGATCCAATAACAATGAACAAGCTTGCATAGGTACAACATTACAATTCACAGAATCAATACAGATGCCAATGGAGAAAAGAACTCGACAAGTTTTTGTTACCTTTGCCTTATCGGAGTCGTTTAACCATTGGATATGGTACGGATGTGGATGTGGCCGTGTGGGCACGTCAAGCTTAGTGACCAAATCGGTACTCCCTAAGTTGTTGCAGCTCCTGCCATCAATGATCACGCGTGCACGCTGATTCTTGATCACAAAGTAAATCTGAAGCAGATTATAGTGTTGAATTTTATCAAAGTGTACCTGTGTGGAGAGCGCTCGTTGGACAATGATAGTCCTGTAGGCCGAAGTATCATCACCACCAAATACTTGGCCATCATCATCATCAGGAATCCTATCACCTGATTTTTGTATCTTTTATCTTCAGTAGCAATGTATGCTCGCTGACTTAGGCAATCTCACTGCATATAACCCATGCCATGGCATCTATGGCACTTGATGTGAGAGGAGCGTCCTGTGGAGGTACTGAAGGATGTACTCTTGTTGGATACCTGCAAAGAAGGCTTACTTGAGTCCGAAGATTGCGCCGAATGGGTTGGTTTCGGTGCTGTTGCAGTGTTATAGGTGGTGAAAGGCCTCGTGCTTGACAGTGGTGGCGTACGTGTGGTCGAAGAAGAAGAAAATATCGATCGTGAAGTGTATGTACGACTACTATTCTGGAGTTGTCGTCCTTGCAATTCTTGTTTTGCTAGCACAGCAAGGTGAAACAACTGCTCGACAGTATCATAATCAATAATGTCCTAAATTTCATAATGCAACCCACCATAAAAATGACAGATAGTATTCTCAATGTCCTCTTTTATCCCATAACGCATCATACCCTTTTGCATCTCAGCAAAATATTCTTAAACAGATTTATCATGTTGTTCTAAGCCTTACAATTTTGTACGCAAATCTCTTTGATAGGAAGGAGGAACAAAATGGTTACATATAGCATCTTTCAATCTTTTCTAATTATCAGGTTGCAAACGTGCTTTTCAAAGATCAGTCCACTAGAGTAAAGCAAAATCTCGAAACTTACTAGTAGTTTGTCTAACTCTATGGTTTTTAGGGACTAAGTGAGAGGTAAATTTTTTGCTCTATAATCATCTCTCTATCAAGATACACTTCAGCATCATAATTACCAGAGAAGGGTGGGATGATAAACTTAATCTTAATGATAGGTTCATAAGGAGCACGATGTGCATTACCTCCCATACCTTGGTGGTTACGGCATTGACGATAGCAGAATCTGTTCTGTTGTTCTCTATCGTTGTCAACGTCATCCTCAGAGTAGTTCTCATCATCAACTTCCTCTTCTTCTCGCTGTGGTGGTCGACGTCTCTCAAAGGTTTTCATACGAGTTAAGAGACGCACGAATTCCTAGTTCATTGTACGAAAGAGCATCTCCACTGCATTGAATTGCTCGATCATCCTTTGATCGAGCTTAGCAAGAGTGTCATCAAGTTGATTTTGACTGATACATTCAGTGAAGTCGTTCGAGGAGTTGGCAGCTTCAGAAGGTTCACCCTTATCACATTCAGACTTACCCTTTCCTGTCATAGTTAGAAACAACAAAGAAGCAAAGCTAGATATTATTCCTACACTACGGTAATGTGGGATCTATAGTGGCAGATGCAAAAGGAAATGACTTACCAAGTTCTTACACAGTTGTTATCAATGCAAGGCAAAGGATGGTACAACCGGTGGTAGGAGAGACTAGAGTGTTGTAATTTCACAATTACAGGGTCAAATATAGTGCTAATTCGAGGTGGATATGTGGAGCTTGGAGAGCTGAAACAATGATTAATGGAACACAATTCTACAATAGATAATAATGCTGAATAAGTGCTCCAAGTACGTAATTCTAGTTGCTGGTCAAATTTTATAAAAAATCTTGATGCGAACAATGATAAGACACAAAGATCAGCAAAAAACAGACAGGGCTCCAAAGATTAGCAATTAGCACTGTATAGCACAAAACAGTGATGTCACCTCGATGATGTCATTTTTTTATTTTTCTTTTGAATTTTTATTAATTTTTTCTTTTCCACATGCACAAAAAAGAACACCAAGAAGTTTCAGACTGATCCAATAAAGGATGTACTCTGTGAAAAATCACGAAGGTGTCTGAAATTGCACGTAAAAACTTGTAAATTCACAAAGGACTACTTCCAAGGGGAATTTGGCCTTAAAATTTTTTGAACCCCGATGAAGTGAGGGAGAGCCAGATGCGTCTTTTCGTTCTGAGAATTTGAAAAAAAGCACATGATTTCAAGTTCGTATGCAAAAGTTATGCCTGTTTTACTGAAGGGTGCCCGAGATACATTTTTTGAGGATGTCAAACGCAATCGAGATACAATCGAATGGCGATTTTGTGGATGATTCGGCAGCGAATAAATATGGACAGGTAGATCTATGAAGGGTGGATATATTTGTGATCGAAATATAGGGTGGGTGGGATAAAATTTCACTACAAAATAAACAAATAACTGATGTGACACGATAACAGATTGAACACAAAAATAGATGAACGACAAAATAAGACCTGGATGCAAAAAGATTTGTGAATCTAGCAATCAAAACACAAACTTAGGACACAAAGTCAACAGTATGAACTCTAAAATAAAATTATGCATGGCATAAGCACGGCTAGGACAAGAGAACACCTAACGATCTTTGTGGGTTTTTTTGGACAATAGGATGAATGCAAATTTGACAAGGATAGATATGAAACTGACAGTATACCTGAAGCTCTGATTACCACTTGAAGTGCACGTGGTTCTCGATCTTCCGTCGGGTCGTGGTAACTCTCAATTTGATAGAGATATGACACACAATCGATCCGACCTCAAATCAACATGATTCGAACCCGCAATTGTAGCACCACTTCTCCTCTGGTTATCAACTGTGCGCACACGATTGACCTCACCAAAAAGGCTAATCCCAGCCTGTGAATCAAAGAACACAAGCAAGAACAAGGAAGAACGCAACTCAATTGTGAAATATGAATTAAATCACAAAGTTAAAAAACCAACAAGCCGTCAAACAATAAAACTGTTTAATAACAGATGATAACTAATCAAACCTAACCCTAATGATGGCAGCTACAGATTATATAGAGTTTAGGACGTCCATAGGGGCAAACTCTAAAACTGATAGACTTTAGAAAGATACACGGCCCAAAGGCTAAAAGATAGTGTCGCAGCACCACGACAATTTTTGGACGTCATCTTTTTTTAATTATTCTTGATGACTCTAGTCAAATTTGGAGATGAGACTAGTGCTGTTGAAAAGTTTATCTTCTTAGCTTTCGATCCATATCTAGAACGTTTAAAACAGATCCTGTATGTGACCTGAATGCCTGTTTTGGTGTGGACTGCTCCTGAAACCCGGGGGCAACTTGACTCTGAGTTGGATTGAATTTCCTTCGAGGTTCAACGTGCCTTGTTGATCTTGAGCATCTTCAAGTCCTTCTTCATTCTTCCCTTGACCCCATTCAATGTTCTTAATCATGATAAAATCATTAGGTAGGAACTTATTTTCAAAGAAAGAAAGACATGTGTTTAGTAACGAGCTCACCTTTAAATTCAATTCAAGTCCTTCTTCATTCTTCCCTTGACCCCTTCAATGTTCTTAATCATGATAAAATCATTAGGTAGGAACTTATTTTCAAAGAAAAGAAGACATGTGTTTAGTAACGAGATCACCTTTAAATTCAATTGTCATGCACCAGCTCTTATGATCGGACCATCTATAGTAGGTAGAGGATCGTTATGTGTATCCAATAAAGGGATATCCTCATCATGTGTTCTAGGTTGTGGGTGATCCTCATGCACTGCCTTTTGCAAGTAAGAAAAAGATGTAGGAATTTACCATGGCAACGACGATTTTCATCGAATGCATCTTTAGTTCTTTCTGACCAGTTGTGCGGTCTACATGCACATCAAAAGTGAAACAAAATTATGGGAGGCACTTGAACATAAGTTCTCGGCCTCATATGGTGTACATGAGCTGTATGTCATGGAGTAGTGTCACGATGTTAAAATAGTGGATAACCGTTTCTGTCTTGGAGTGGGCCCCATGAATTTCAACTCATTGTGAGGGAGCTCAAACAGATTGGATGTCAGTTGCCTGACAAGTTTGTTGCAGGGGGCACTATTGTCAATTTTCCTTCATCATGGAGGAACTATGCCACTTCTCTGAAACATAAGAGACAAAATATTTCTGTTGAAGATTTATTTGCTGGTCTTGATGTTGAAGAGAAGGCTTGGGCAAAAGATGCTCCACGAAGAGCACGTGAAGGGCAATCCAGCACCAATGTGATGCAGCACGCTGGTAGAAAGAACCAGAAGAGAAAAGGAAAGGTTGTACAGACTACTCTGTTCAAGAAGAAGAAGAATATGGATGAGGTTGTCTGCTTTGTGCGATGTGAGAATGTACACTTTGCCAAAAAGTGTCGTAACTATTAGGGCGAGAACAATAAGACGGGCTAGAAGTCTGCCAATGTGACCGTTGGTGACTCCAGTGGAGGCTCTAGGTATGAGAATTTACCTAGTGTTTTCTCTGTTTATCAATCTAATGATTGGTGGATAAATACAGGAGCCAATATTCACGATTGTTTTGATATACTTATGTTTTCATCTTACCAGACCACGCGAGGTTCAACCATCATGATGGGGAATGACTCACATGCTCCTGTTCTTGGTGTTGGTTCGGTCGATCTAAAGTTTACTTCAGAAAAGATTGTGCGATTGAAAAACGTGCAGCATGCTCCCTCAATAAACAAGAACCTTGTTAGTGGATCTCTTCTTTGTCAAGATTTCAAGCTAGTCTTTAAGTCGAATAAAGTAGTCATGTCGAGATTTGGCTAATTCATTGGCAAAAGCTATGATAGCGGAGGCTTGTTCCGCTTTTCCCTTTTAGATTTCTCAACTGAAAATTGCAAACCATGTGTGTGATTCAAAAAATTCTAAGGCTAATATATGGCATTCTTGTTTGTGTCACATTAACTTTGGTTGTATGTCGTGGCTATTCAGTATAAGTTTAATTCTAAAGTTACCTACTATCAAAAGTTCTAAATGTCAAGCTTGTGTACAAGCAAAGCAACCTCGTAAGCTTCATAAAGCTGTAGACGAGAGAAACATGACATTATTAGAACTCATTCATTCTGATATTTGCGAGATGAATGGTGTGTTTACAAAATGAGGGAAAAGATACTTTATGACCTTATTGATGATGCGACTAGGTACTGTAATGTGTTTCTTCTAAAAACTAAAGATGAGGCATTAGAATGTGTTTAGACTCATAAAGCTGAGGTGGAGAATCAACTAGAAAGAAAAATAAAATGAGTTAGCTCTAATCGTAGTGGGGAATACATTTCCAATGAGTTTGATATGTTCTGTTCGAAGAATGGAATAGTTCATGAACGAACACCTCCCTATTCGCCTCTATCTAATGGGGTTGCTGATAGGAAGAACCGAACATTAATGGACTTGGTGAATGGCATGTTGGGAACGTCTGGTATGTCTAAGGCTTAGTGGGGGAGGCTGTTTTGACAGCTTGTCATGTTTTGAATAGAGTTCCAACTAAGATTAGTGAAGTTACACCGTATGGAGGATGGAAGTGAAGGAAACCTCTTCATTACTTGCGCACTTAGGGATGTTTGGCCATGATTAGCATACAAATAAATAAGAAGCGCAAGCTCAGACCTAAAACAGTTTATTGAATCTTTTTAGGATATGCACACCACAACATGACATATATGTTCTTAGTAATAAAATCTGAAATGCCTGATGTTTTAGTTGATTCATTTTTAGAGTCTCGTGATGTCACTTTCTTTGAAAATATTTTTTTCTATTGAAAGATCCATATTCTCCATCTAGTTCATTATTTGATTTGACTCCTGAACCCATACATGTAATTGAGCTATTTGAGCACCTGCATGAAAATGAAAAGGATGACAGTGAAGAAGCTCTTCGAAGGAGCAAGAGACAGAGGATTGCAAAATCTTTTGGTGATGACTTCACTTTGTAACTTGTGGATGTTACTCCCACAACCATCTTAGAGGCATATGCATCGCCTGACGCAAAATACTGCAAGGATGCAGTTCGTAGTGAGATGGACTCTATCACTACCAATGGGACGTGGAAAGTAACAGTTCAGCCACTTGGTTGTAAGCCAGTGGGATGCAAGTGGGTGTTTAAGAACAAGCTAAGACCTAATGGTATTATTGAAAAGTATAAGGCAAGGTTTGCTGCTAAAGGGTATACTTAGAAAGAAGGCGAGGATTTCTTTGATACTTACTCACCCGTTGCCAGGTTGACTACCATATGGATATTATTATCCTTGGCTGCCTCACAAGGTCTTCTCGTTCATCAGATGGATGTGAAGACGAATTTTTTTAATGGAGAGCTAGATGAGGAGATCTGTATGGATCAAACTGATGGATATATAGTACCAAAACGAGAGGGCAAAGCGTGTAGGTTACTTAAATCCTTGTACGACTTAAAGCAAGCACCCAAGCAGTGGCATGAGAAGTTTGACAAAACTTTAACCTCTACTGGGTTCATAGTGCATGGCCAATACTTTTGTATATTACTGCCATGGTGGAGGTAAAGGAGTAATCTTATGTTTGTATGTCAATGACATACTTATTTTTGGGACAGGTCTCGATGAGATAAATAATGTCAAATCATTTTTATCCTAAAATTTTGACATGAAGGATTTGGGTGAAGCGGATATGATCCTGGATATTTGTGAAATCCCAGCCCAAGCAGAGGAGGCCCAGTAAGCACAGAGGCTATTGTAGTGCCTATCGTTTAGTACCATATCGATAGTTGAGGTTGAGGAAGACCAATTTAAAAATCCGGCTCAAGAATGCAGTAATAACTTGATTTAACACTTCTACGCGAAGCGAGAACGAAAGCGTAAGCAGTTATTCTACGAAGTCGGACCCACACGGCGTGCGAGTGGGTCTGGAGCCGTATTTCGTGCCTGAGATGTTACAGAATGGTATCGGAGCCGACTCTCGCGGTTTCACGAGCGTGTACGTGCCAGGGGTGCGAGTATGGTGTGCATGGCGCGTGGACCCAGCGTGGTCACGGCAGGACACGTACGCCGGCACTGGGCGTACAGACGTGGCCAAGAGAGGCAATCCTATACATCTATCCCCTCGAGGTAAATTGGTCCACTGCTCAACGAGGATGTTGAGTCATAAGGGGGGAGAATGTGAAATCCCAGCCCAAGCAGAGGAGGCCCAGTAAGCACGGAGGCTACGGTAGTGCCTATCGTTTAGTGTCGTATCGATAGTTGAGGTTGAGCAAGACCAATTTAAAAACCCGGCTCAGGAATGTAGTAATAACTCAGGTTAACCCTTTTACGCGAAGCGAGAACGAAAGCGTAAGCAGTTATTCTGCGAGGTGGGAGCCGCACGGCGTGTGAGCGGGTCAGAAGCCGTATTTTGGGCCTGGGATATTACAATATTAAAATAAACAAAGGAGAGAATGAGATTACCTTATTGCAATCTCATTATGTGGAAAAGGTATTGAGCCATTTTGGCTACGTGGACAGCAAACCTTCTCTAACTCCTTATGATCCTAATCTAATACTTCAAAAAACCGAGGACTAGGAAAGGATCAATTGAGATATTCCCAAATCATTGGGTCACTGATGTATCTAATTAGCTCAACTCACGCTGATATCTCGTTTGCTATGGGCAAACTGAGTAGATTTACATCTAATCTAGATATGATCATTGGCGTGGTATTGATCGACTATTTCGTTATTTAAGAGGTACAATGAGTTGTGGAATTCACTTTTTAGGGTACCCTAGTGTACTCGATGGATATAGTGATCCAAATTGGATTACAGACACCGATGAGTTAAAGCTACTAGTGGATATATTATTACTTTCGATGGTGGTGCTGTCTCATGGCGATTCTGTAAACAAACGATCATTACTAAATCCACCATGGAGGCAAAGCTTACGGCTCTAGACACAGCTTGTACTGAGGCTGAGTGGTTGAGAGAATTGTTGATGGATAGTGTAAAGGAACTCACGATGTATACCCACCTGAGCTGGTGCCCCTCCGGCTTGACTCGCACACAAAAGAGGAAGCTACAAAGGCTACGCCTTTGTGAAATAAGAGAGCGAGATTTGGAGAAATGGAGGGAGGCAATGATGAGTTGAAGCCAATGATGCCTCAGGGTAAGCAATGGAGAGTCAAGGAAAAAACCGAATCTTCAGAGGAGCCGAAGGTACTAACTTCGGAACCAGAGGTTTCCAAACCGGAAGTTTTGGTTTCTGCTGGTTCTATGCAAATCGAGGAATCTACTGCTATTTATTCTACAGGTGATGTGGACATGTCTGAGTTCAATGATGGTGATATTCTGGACTATGAGCCTACACCGCCTCGAGAGGGTATGAACATTAACACTATTTTCTTATCCCTTTCCGATTATTCTCTCTTAGAAGAAGAGGAGGTTATGGCAAAATTCGATTTTGGGCCAAAAAATGTTGTTCTCAAAAAGCCCAACGAATCGGATAACCATTTGAAACCTCTCTATGTGAAAGATCATATTAATGGTACATTGATTCCCCGCATGCCTATAGATGGAGGTGTTATTGTTAACCTAATGCCATATTCTTTGTTTAAGAAGCTAGGTAAGTCTGATGGCGAGCTCATCTAGATCAACATGACTTTGAACGGTCTGGGAGGAGGAGATCCTATTGAGGCTAAAGGAGTCGCTTCTATGGAGCTCACCATTGGGAGTAAGACCATGGCTACCGCTTTCTTCGTTGCCGATGTACGAGGAGGTTATAATTTGATCTTGGGGCATGATTGAATTCACGCTAATAAGTGTGTTCCCTCTACGTTACATCAATTTTTGATACAATGGGTTGGTGATGATGTAGATGTCATTCATGCAGATGTATCAGTTTGTGTTGTTATGGACGATTCATGTTCATTGCCCCATGATACTGTTAAGTGCTTGTCCGGATTCGGTTTGATGAATTTTGACTTTCTTAGTGTGACTAGAGATGGTTTTGTACTCATCAATGTAAAGCCGATGGAGAATTGGCTCAATCATATAATATGATTAAATGAAGTTTAATCTAGATTCGTTGAAAAAGAACGATATGTGTGAGGCCATAGAAGAAATAGAAGATATAAACAAATTAGGAGAAGGGTTTATGTCGGTCGATCCTTTAGAAGAGGTTAATCTTGGAGATGATAGTAATCCAAGGCCGACATTTATAAACAAAAACCTAAGAGCTGATTACAAGGTGAAACTAATCAAGCTCCTAAAAGAGTATGTGGACTGCTTTGCTTATAACGAAATGCATGGGTCGAGCCGTGAGCTCGTTGAGCATCGACTTCCTATCAAATCTGGTTTTAGGCCCTTTAAACAAGCAATGAGAAGTTTAATCCGGATATGCATGATCGGATTAAAGAAGAAATTAACTGATTGCTTGATGCACATTTTATAAGACCTTCCAGTATGTGGAGTGGATGTCCAACATTGTACCCGTTGAGAAAAAAATAGGGTAAGATAAGAGTTTGCATTTACTTTAGAAACTTGAATAGAGCCACTCATAAAGATGAGTATCCTATGCTTATAGCTGATATGTTCATCAATGACGTTTTCAGCCATAAAGTGATTAGTTTCCTTGACGAGAACACGGGTTACAATCAAATCTTCATAGTCGAAGATGATATGTCAAAAACCACTTTTAGATGCCCTTGTTTTATAGGATTGTTTGAGTGGGTTGTCATGACTTTTGGGCTAAAGAATGCGGGTGCCACGAATCAAAGAGCTATGAATTTTATTTTTCATGATTTGCTTAGTGTCATCATGGAAGTCTATATAAATGATGTGGTGATCAAATTGGCTACTTTAGACTCTCACTTAGCCAATTTGTGCCTTTCTTTGGATTGAATGCGCCGTTTCGGTCTGAAGATGAAACCACTTAAATGTGCTTTTGGTGTATCGACTGAGAAGTTTGTAGGCTTCATTATTCATGAAAACGGTATAGAGATAGACTCTAAGAAAATAGAGGCGATCAAGCAAGTGCAATCACCCACATGTGAGAGGGAATTGCAAAGCTTCTTAGGCAAAGTAAATTACTTGAGGAGGTTCACTGTCAACTTATCAGGGAAGGTCAATGCATTTACTCCTATTTTTCGGCTAAAGAATAAAGCCGAATTCACTTGGGGGGCAAAACAACAAGAAGATTTTGATAAGATCAAGGAATATTTGTCCTTTTCGCCAGTCTTAAGGGCTCCTAGAAGTGGAGCCCCATTTCGTATTTATATTGCAGCAGGGGACAATGTGGTTAGGGCTTTTTTAACACAAGAGGATGAAGGAATGGAGTATGTGGTCACATGTGTAAGCCGGAGGTTGATGGATGCTGAAACAACGTATACTCTTATCGAGAAGCTTTATTTTTCCTTGTATCATTCTTGCACCAATTTCAGAAATTATTTGCTATCTAGTAATTGTGTTGTTTCATGTCAAGCTGATGTTTTCAAACATATACTACATAGGCCAATATCTAGTGGGATGCTTGGTTAATGGACATATTCTTTGATCGAGTATGATTCGGCCTATAAGTCCCTAAAATATATGAAAGGCCAAATTGTTGCAAACTTTATTGTCGAACATCAGATTGATTTAGAGCATGATATAGAGTTTAATTACATAACTTTTACTACATGGAAGTTGTACTTTGATGGATCAGTTTGTAGAGCGGGCTAAGGTGTTGGAGTAGTGCTAGTTTCTCCACATGATGATCATTTCAAATTTTCAAACCGAATAGAATACCATTGTACTAACATTCGGGCCGAATATGAAGCGTTATTGTTCGGCCTAGAGATATTGGAAGCCATGGGAGTAAAACATGTAGAAGCATTTGGTGATTCGTTATTAGTAGTGCGGCAAGTTGCCCGGGATTTCCAATGTTTAGATGGGTCACTGAATGCTTTCTTGGATAAATGCTTAGACATCGCAAAGAACATGGATGAATTCCACATATACCACATTTTGAGGCAAATGAATGCTAGAGCTAATGATTTAGCTCAGCAAGCATCTAGTTATAACATCAGCAAAGGGAGATTTGCGATTGTTGAAGAACCGATGTCTAAAAAGCCAAAACTGAAGTTTTGGAAAAGTCAGAAGTTCTGGTTTCTATTTCCTGAAGTTCCGATTTGTTCTGTGTTGAATCTGGAACCTTGGAAAAAACTAGAAGTTTCAGTTTTCACAAAGAGGCTAAGAATTCGGCTTTTAGTGATTCGAGGCATGAAAAGGCTGAATTGCTAGATTAGAGGGCTCCTATAATTGATTATATTAGTAACCCCAACCAGAGAGTTGATAGAAAAGTTCGGCATATGGCTTTCAAATACATTATGATTAATAATAGCTTAAATCATCGAACGGGAGACAATTTGCTCTTGAAATGTTTAGATGATGATGAAGCTAAGGTGGCTATGGGAGAAGTTCATGAAGGCATCCGTGGTACGCATCAATCGGCTCCAAATATGAAATGGTTAATAAGAAAACCAGTTTTTATTGGCCAATCATGGTTGTTAATTGTTTCTGCTACTACAAAGGATGTGAAGAATGCCAAAAGTTTGGGAATATTCAGATGGCCCCCGCTGCCATGATGAATCCTATTATCGTACCATGGCCATTCCGAGGATGGGGCTTAGATTTTGTGGGTCAACTCCTTCAAAAGGACATCGCTTCGTGTTGGTTGCTATAGATTACTTCACCAAATAGACCAAAGGGGTGTCACTCAAGAATATGACTCACCAAGAGGTAATTAAGTTCATCGTCGAGCATATCATACATAGATTCAGTATCCCACAAACTTTGACTATAGATCAAGGTACTTCTTTCATTTCCGGTCAAGTTCGTGAGTTTGCAGAATTTTGTGGAATTAAGTTGGTTAATTCATCCCCATATTACGCTCAGTCTAATGAGCAAGCCAAGTCTAGTAATAAATCTTTGATTAAGCTCATCAAAAAGAAAATAAAGGATAATCTTAAGAGATGGCATGAAGTCTTGACGAAAGATTTGTGGGCTCATCGTAATTGTAGCATGGATCTGTTAAGGTCACGCATTATGAACTTGTTTATGGACAAGAGGCCGTTTTCTAGTTGATGTAAATCTGGGCGCTTTAAGTGTAGCTAAGCAAAATTACTTAGCCGTGAATGAGTATCATAGATTGATGATAGATAACATTGATAAATTGATTGACAAGCGCTTGGATGCTTTAAGAGTCATAGAGAGAGACAAAGCCCGAGTTGCTTAGATTACAACAAAAAGGTAAAAGCCAAGACTTTTCAAGCAAGTGAATTAGTTTGAAAAATAATTCTGCCTGTTGGTTCTAAAAGCAACAAATTCGGAAAATGATTCTCAAGTTAGAAAGGGCCATATAGAATAGTAAGAATCATAGCCAGAAATGCCTACATAGTAGAAACCTAGGAAGGAAGCCGCTTACCGAGAGCCTTGAATGTTGAGACTTGAAAAAATTACCGGAGTGTGTGGCAAGATATTTGAGGGACGTTGGCCAATACAATCACTATCGTTGCCTAAACAGTGTTACGGCCGGTGTGTTCACAAACCATTGTCTTTAGGCATTTTTTTGGTTCACAAAGTGTTTTATGGTATATAAGTTTTACCAAAAAAAACAGAGGGCATATGTTGACAATCAAAAATTACAATCAGAAAAAATCAGAAGTTTCGGAATCCCAAACTAGAAGTTCTGGTTTTCGTAGGGTGGATTACCCGAAAATAGCTAAGTCTTCACCTGAGTGTCCAGAAGCACCCTCTCTGTGGTCAAGGTTTATTCCATCGGATTGTTACCGATGCCACTTACCACGACAGATAATTGGGTTCGTAAAGATTTTACTGACTCGTGGTAAGTCGCTAAAAGCGCTTTTAACGATCAATCATAAGTCGGTGATAGTGTACTGTGTCACCTGCCAAAGCTCAATAATTACTATTCAAATTGAATGATTCAATAATTAATAACTATTGGAGACACTACAAGGAATTAATTTACCCTTTTGCCATGATTTTTATTGCCATGATATACTAGGTAAAACAACAGTTTAAGCCTCAAGATTAATGCAAATAGACGGTCCACAATTATTTGGGTCTATTTTGGTCTGACATATACTAACAACTTTCTATTACTGTTTTTTAAGCCTCAATTGAACGATTGAACCCTGTCCTCGTTTATAGCATGCCTGTAAAACATATGCATTGGCTACTTCACCAGGAAGCACAAGCATCAGAAGTAGATGGCACAAAGTGCGCTGTTTTCCTGAGACCTAGAAATAGGAGGCATCATGAACCACATCCCCTCCGATCCCTCTGGTGACACATTACTAGAGTGAATGCGCCGTGCTAGAAATTGAAGTGCTGCTTTTGACATGCTGTGGGTGCTACTATGGGTTATGCACAGTAAACAAAAAGAAGAGGAGACATATACGGCTAATTAGGAATTACCAGATCGGTATATTAATTAGCATACAATCTTTGTGCAATCAAAACGTAGAGTGCATTTGCTTCTTTACCGAAGCACACCATTCAAAAAATCGGTGCGCCAAGTAAATTTGGCTGCAGCTTGGATCGTCACCAAACTTTGATCTGCCTGCAGCAATTTGGCGCAGGTTTGCTACAGCACTCTGCCAATGCTGGCCTGGACAAGGGTGAAGTAAATGGTCGCCCACACTTTGGCAAGTGAGAGAAGTGCTTGTCGTGCAATGTGGTAGCAGCTCACAGGTGGCACAAAGTCCAACATTTACAGATTAGCATTCTTTAAACATTATATCTCTAAAACAGGTTTATTATATCTTTCCACCATAAAATTTCTTTTAATTTAATCTACAAAATAATATGTCATTTGACTATATTTTTATTTTAAAAAATAATATATTACATGTGGGACCTATATATTATAGGTAAAAGTTTGGTAAGATTTGGTAAAATTGTAATCCAAACATCTGTTTTCTCCCAATGTGCCAATGGTTTGGTAAGGTTACAAACCAAACAACATTTCATTACCAACATTTTAGTAATGCCTACAATTTGGTAAGTCCAAATTTTGGTAAGCTCACATATGTAATAAACCAAACAGCCCCCTACTCTCAAGCTTATAGTCTTCACAACACACATGTCTTATGATGTGCATTAGACAAAATTCAAGCACAGAATGATCCACTACTTATTGAGTCCTCTCGCTCTTATCTAGAGCAGGTCAGCTCTTATACCCTCTACTTCAGCAAAGTGGCGGAGAGACTTATTTATTGCCATGTAAAATCAAGGGACATGACACATGGCATTGATCAGAAAATGAATGCTCCAGTTTTTAGTACTCCATCCCAAAATAAGTGATGTTTTTGACTTTTAGAAATCAACGTTTGATCATTTATTCAAAGTATTTATGAAAATTCAAAAACAAACAAGACAAGCTTAAAGTATTTTTAATAATGAATCACTTCACAATAAAATAAACAATATTTTTTAAAAATTTTGAATAAGATGAATGATCAAAGGTAGATGTTTTAAAAAGCTTAAAGCATATGAGATGATGATCATCCAAGGGTTGAAGGTAGAGCTGGCACAGCTTCTCACCATTGAATTACTCGAGAATATAAAAGAGACATGTTGGCACAGAATACACATTATTTGTACTTGGAAACAAATATGATACTTGAGTCACATTGTAAGAAAATAACCAGTCAATACACCCAGAGCCCTGAGCCAGGAGATACTTTGCTAAAATTCAAGGCGTCTAATTAAATCCCGCTTGTTGCCCTTGCAACACATGGGCCGAACATAGATTCCTTAGTTCAATCCCGGATCCGTATAAAGGCGGATATCCTACAGTTAGAACAAGGGTTATCTATGCATAGTCTCATCCATCTAAATAAATCAAAATTTCACTTCAGAAATCATGGGCAAAGACCATACCATTATAGATTGCTTACAAGCTGTGGTGTTACATTTTTCTGGTGATAAATAACTATATGATTTTGGGGCAATTGTGTTTTTACTCCTACTTTCGAGCTCCATTGTGGTTTTATCCTTATTTTTTAGGATTTGTGATTTTGCCCCTACTTTTCAGAAGTGAAGCTGGAATTTATACCTACTCCATTAAAAACAATTTAACGGTGTTAAATATGACATTTAAAAGATAAAATACCATTCATTTACCCCCTTTTTTTGAGAAATTATAATTTGTCCCTATTTGTATGAACACTGATAATATTTTAGCATGATATTCAAGAGTATTTTGTCAATATTTGGATTATTTTAGCATATTTGTAAATTTCAATATAATTTATATAAATTTTCATGAATATAATGAGTTATGGATGAGAACAGAGGGAGGGAGGGAGGGATACGATGATCATTTGCTATTTTATTTGAAGTTTTTCTTTAATTATTTTTTGGACTGAAGCTAATGGTGTTAA
>BCLH01000970.1:74728-100489 GCA_001602315.1 Zoysia pacifica | reverse complement strand
CACCCGCGCCGGCGCGTGCCGGTGGAGCAGCAGGACGCGGCGCAGCGCGCCCAGCAGCCGCGGCGTGCACAGCGAGCGCCGCCGCTCCGCGCTCTGCCGCGTGGCGTCACGGAGCGTCGCCATAACTGACGTCACCACCTCCTCGTCGTCCGCCTCCATCACCTTCGCCACAACCTCGTCCTCCAGCGGGTCGACAGCCGCCGCCGCCTCCACCTGTACCGTCGTCTCCTTGACGGGTATTCTTCCGCCCCTCTCATGATCCTCTGCCGCGGCGATTTCCGAGGATGAACCGTACGACGTCGTTGACGCCGAGTACGAGGAGTTCGACGAGCTCGCCCGCGCCCTATTCGTCCGCGCAGACTTCTCCGCCACCTCCGCCGGTCGCATCGCCCTTAGCACGGTCTCCCGCGCCGCGTCGACGGACGGCCGAGCCGGCAGGTCCCGGCCAGTACGAGCGCACCAAGATCCTATAGCCGCCTTGAGCGCCGTGTTCGGAATCATCGTGTCGGCAGCCCCAGACTCCACGCCGGGCGGCAAGAACGCGAGCTGCGCGCAGGCCCTGAGGCACGCGCGCTCGTACGTCCGCCCCGACGGCAGGATGACCGGGTCCGCCATCATGTCGCCGGAGATCGGGCAGACAAACTCCGGCGGCACGGCCTCGTCCCGCGCCCGCTCCTCGGCCCACGCCGCCGACCGCGCCGGCGAGCAGGGCGCCGCCGCTGAGGACTTGCTGGCCGGCGACGGCGAGGACGGTGCGCTGCTGCTGCTGCTGGTCCAGCTGCGGTGGAACGGCAGCTTCCAGCTGCGTCGCGGACCGGCCGCACCCATGGACCGCCGACGCTGGGGTGGGGGTATATCTAGCAGGACGGCAGCTGGGTGGTAGGAGTATGTAGCTTAGCGGCAGCCGCGGCAGCGGCGAAGGAAGAAGGGCGCTTTTGCCAAGAATTTTGGTCTCTTTTGGTCTGCCTTTGCTTTCGGGGTTTGGGCGCTTTGTGCCTTGGCTTGGACTGAGGTTTTCTTGGTTTTATTTATGCGCTTCCCGGGAACGAGGGAGGACCGGAGGAGACGACGGCGGGCAACGGCGACGAGTCTTCTTCCTTAGCCCGGAAGGGAACGCTCGTTCGCGTTGGGTTTCGGTGTTCCACCCACGGCCGGCTTTCGAAGCCAGGAGCTTTGGCTCGGTTGCGCTTCGGGTGGATGGACATTGGACAGGCTGGTGTGGAACACGGTTGCCATGTCGGGGCCTGGCTGGTGCGCGCATGTACATTTCATCGTAGTATCTCTTGCTGTTGGCTACGGCGGAGCTACGAGACTGAGCTAAGCTTGAAGGGAAACCATGGCTGATTGCTGGAGCAAAGCAACCACCATTCATTAGCTTTGCTCGGCAACCACCTGTCTGTCAAACGATGATCAATCACCTGCTGGTCCTTACGCTAATCGAACCGGAGTTTAAGTAAGCTCCTGTTTGGACGACTCGTGGAACAACCGTTTTGGACACTATGGTACGAATGAAAATAGCCCATTAAAGTTATGGTCGGCATTACTCTCAAGAGGTATGTTCACCACAAGAGACAAAGCGATGGCTGGGGAGAAGGAATCCAGGCGAAAAGCGTAGTTTTGCATGCAATTGGGCGTGGTTATTAGTGGCTCGAAAGCAGCAGTGTCGCCAATTAGGGGTGCGCTAATATCAAATTGGTACTCAGACAGCTATGTACCTACCGGTTCTAGTTTAACACTAAGGGTTTGGTAGATTGGATGTGCTAAATTCTTTACGTGTTGATTTGGATGGATCATGGATGCCATTTTTCTTTATATATTAACAGAAGGGCCAAACATTGTGCTGCTAGCGATCACATTCTCTGCGCTTCACCATCTACAAACGTGCTCAACAAATGGCTTTCAGCTAGCACACGGAAGCAAAAGGCACAACTCACAACCAATCTACCACGCTGAACCAGGGTGGACTACAGGCTCCCAAGATTCAAGAAGGGGAGGATTCAACGATGACAAAAGACAGCCCTGCATCCATCGCATTGACCGGGTACGGCTGGCGCACATGAATGGAATCATCGCAAGAAACAAACGAAATTTGGCCTGGTCCCGGACAGCGAATCCGGGGGACGAATCGCTGCTAGGATCAACCAGCAGACAGGCGGCCATAAGAACAAGCAGTAGCAGGCTACTATAGCCAGGAGCACTTGCAAGCGTCAGAATCCCTGTTGACTGAGCTCCCATGTTTCACACCATTTACGGGATTCGTCCAAACAGGAGCTTACTGAAACCAGTCGTCTAGACAGGAGCTTCAAGCTACTAGCAATTGCGCCTCATACACTCATTATACTCCGATCGAACAGCTTAATTGAAGATGTGACTTCGAGCCCTTTGACAAAGCTACCGGCTCCTGATTCACAGAATCAAGGAGCTCTGCTAAATTCTGTTTTTCAGAACAAGTGATTTTTGTCGAATTCTGTGAAGTAATTCTCTAAAATAAATTAAAAGACTGAGAGCTTAAAAATAGCTTTAAAAATAGCTTCTTCTGATTTTGTTAAGTGATTCTCTATCTAAGAGTTTATCTAAGAGTTTATCTGATAAAATTAAAGAGAATCACTTTTAACTAAAAATCACTTTAAAAAAAATCAAGATTGAAAAAAAAATCAAGAGCTAAGAGCTCTGCTAAAAGGCCCTTCATCTGTATTTGATGAGACGAAGGCATGATACTAGTAGCTCTTTTCAGTGATGCACACCCATCATCCGACGTTCTTACAAAGTCGAGCGACGCATCATCAAAGTCTACGGCATGCGCGCGTTGATCGCCATCGTCGAGCAGAGATTCCCATCATGGCTTCTTGCAGCGCACAGGTCACCGGTGAAGGGGATCGATCCGTCGTCTGCAGCTGCCGCCTGCCGTGCCACTCCGATCAGCAGAAAAGGACCGATCGATCTCGGCAAAGTGGTAAACCATTCCACGCGAGCTCTGATTACGGCATGTGTTGAAGCCGGACCGGATGGAAAGGCAGGCATAGGCAGGCCTGGCGGGGGCGGCAGCTGCAAAGGCACCCAAAAGCTGTGCGTTGAGGTCTACGCGCGGCCACAAAAACTCTGGGACAAATTGACAACATACTTTACAGTCCAGCGGCTCACCTCAGCTTCTCTAAAGATTTGTGTAGGAGAATTGGAGCCGCGATCAAGCCTTGCAGCTAACACGACGCTCTCGACCTATCGAAATTGTACGGTTGTTAATGATGACGATGAACCGCATGAATGCATGCATGCATGTTCTGCGCATCCCCGTGGTCCTGCGAAAACCCCTTCTGGAGTATTTGTGGTACCGGCTACGGTAGATGGTGATGAATAATGTACGTATTGTCCAGGAGCTGTACCCCAGCGGTTGGGACGTCACCAAACTACCTATACGTACGGTCCATCAACATACGTGCTGCGGTAACCAGCGTCAGACCTGGAGAGGATCAGGAACGACCGTGCTTGGACTGCATACTCACACTAGGCTACTCCTACCAGGTTATCTTTGCACAATTGTAACTTCGTCTGGTTGCAACAACCCAACAAGAACCGGCCATTTCTTTGCAGTAATAAGTTTAACTCCTATATTTACTTAGCAACTATCTCTAGTTGTTTGAAACACATCCTAATAGGAGTAAGAAACAAAGGGAGTTTAATATTTTCAAGGGTATACAATAAACGCACCCTGAAGCAGGCAAGATTAACGTGCAGGATCCAAGTCATTTTCGGGACCAGGCAACCCTGCAGTTTTTCTTCTACAAATAAATGAATAATGTGGGGAAGATCGGCCAAAGGACCACACCCCTCGAGCAAGGCTCCGACATACTGGCAAACATTGCATCCAGAAAATGAAGGCCAGTAATGATACGTTGATACAGGTTGCATCCAACGGTGCTTCAGTACGGATGTGCACTTATCAGGAAAGCGTTTTAGTGAGACTATGGAAACAATGTGTGTTCAGTACATCACGGTATGAGAAAATTCAGTGGACTACAAGCTTGTTCCAGGACTCAAGTATCTGAAGTACAAGATTGCTACAGGTTTTACTTTCAACGGTGCTTCAGCACGGATGCGCCCTCGTCAGGACTCAGGAAAGCAGTTCTAGTGACTACTGAAACAACATGTGTGCAGTACACGGAAGTATGACAAGATTCACCAGACTACAAGATTGTCTGTTACTATGATTCTGAAACTAAACAGGCTTCCCATTCAGCTTCGGGAAGGGGTCTTGTTTGCTGAGGACGAGGACCTTGCTTTTGTGGGCAAAGTATCCTTTTATGAGATTCTTGTATATAAGGCACGCCATGATACACTCCACCTGACAGCAAGGCGAGAAACTAGGTTAGACACATCACAGAAAAATGAGAAGCAACCAAACATAATATGAATACACCCTCAATGCACCTCATCCACATCCATATCGATTTCAAGCCATTTCAGAGCTTTTACTACAACATCTAGCTTGATTTGATGAGCCTTGGCCGGTTCCTTCTGCCTTTGAATGATATGGCTGCCAAAGAACAGAAAATCAAAAAGATTTGGTCATAATGCAAAGCAAAAAGCATGTAAGATGGTTTCAATACCGCACTCACATTTTCTTAACTAATCTCTGATAGACCTGAAGTTCGAGCTTCTCCAATACAAGGTAGACACCAGATTTCAAAAATCTTGCAAAGAAAGAAGCCATTAGAGAAGTTGATGGGTTGAAAGAAAATTTCTGAGCACAGGAACAGGTGAACTCACTGGTCTTCGTGCCTGTCTAGTGCTTGCCTAAGCAGCCTTAGATCTCCTCTCTTAAGTGAGGTCACAATGTCTGCATACTGAAAAGGTTATATTATGACGAGCAAATCTCAATCGAGAATCATGAGGTGCCTCATATGTATGAATTGGAGCACAGATAAGTAGCAGTAGTATCAACAGAAGAAGCCAGAAATATTTACGAAATCAAATAACTACAATCTCTAGTAAAAGCAATATGTAGAACATAAAAATCAAGTCAGACAACAACTTTCCATCATAACAGAGCAGACAAATAGAAATAGAAAGCAACGCTATGCCACCTAAAAACATATATGTCAACAAAAAGAACAGAAGGGTAAGTGATTTCAGATAAATTGCTTAGGAACATTCTGACGCATTACATAAAACGATGCACATTTCACATTTGGTTGGTTATCAGTCATCTATAAGCAGAAGTGAACATGATTTACAGCCTGTCAATAATTATGATAATCTATGGAAGAGATAGTTACTATCGTTCATGAATGATAACTTGGAAGTTATATTCATTATAACAGCAATACTCACGAAACATGGTTCTCAGGGTATTGTGAACAATTTGAGCGGACAAGTCACCAAGAGCAACAACTGTCGAAGACAGGAGACGGGCCAGTGACAGACCAATGAGATGTGGCTTTGGATAGGTTTCCAATGGGCATTTACCTAATTTTTCAGTTTTCTTTGAAAATTATGGGCTGGGTTATAGGGGTGGGCTAGATCCCAGGGTAGTCCCTGCCCCAACCCCCTGGGTCCACCACTGAGAAGGGCCAGTTCTGAAATGTACGTAGCAGGTCTCACAATGCTCACATATCTTAGGTATATTCATCATAACTAGCATCAGCCACCAACCGTGGTCTAGGGGTGATGTGAAGAAAGCTGAGGGGACAGAGCATAGAGAGTGACAATAGTAATGTTTCCATTGGATCATAGGAATTTCACAGGAGTTGTACAGGAATTCCACAGGAATCAGTTCAATTTCACAAGTAAAATGTATGATTCTGGAAATTTTCCCGCAATTTAAAAGAGGACTCAAAGGAAGGAGAAGGTTTGCAAACACTTACTGCTACCGCAATACTGTATACAAGGCACATTTAATTGTCGTACATGTTAAACAAGAGCACAAGACACAAGTGGCCATACCTCAACCAAATTGTATTTTTCCAAGAGGGTCCTTTTGGGTAACACACCTAATGAAAGCTTTACAGGGACCAGAAACTTCAAAATTCTCCTAGAATACACAAAACAAGTTAGAGGCTCAATATATATGTGCCTCGTAAATCACATGCCATAAAACCCCCATGCAATACAAGTACCTCAAATTTCTCTCGCTTTGAGGATTGCAATGCACCAAAGCATACGTTAGCTTCTGATCTGCCTGATTAAATTATACAAAATCATATGTAAGCAGTCTAACTATTTTGTAGGTCAAAGAACTGCAGTTCTCATGAGAGAGAGAGAGAGAGAGAGAGAGAGAGAGCTCTTACAACAAGAAAGTTTTCATTGAACACTTCCAAGCGCCCAGTATAATACATGTAAGTGACCTGTACCATTTCATAATTTTAGTAAATTCAAAATAAACGTCAAGGTATATGATCCCCCGTTCATAAACTATGCTCGTCTTACCTTGTCTTTCACTGGGAAATCTTCAAAATCAAAATTCCTGGCAGTTTCAATACTTCTTATGACACTTCGACAGAGGTTAACTGTTCCAAGCTGCATAATTTTATCTTTTGCTCTTAGACTTTGTTGTCAAAATTAAGACTAATGTGGAAGAGCATAAAATATCTTCAGATACTACAACATGTTTTCTACGTAGTGTGTATAGCAAGCAGTATGTTCGAGTAACAAATCTAATTACGGAAGTAAACCATCCTACCCGGAAGTAAATTTTGAATAGCTGACAGGTAACATAAAGTGCTCCAATACGTTTAGGTCCTTTAACCTGAAAAATTGGATATAAAAAATCATCAAAACACAAAGACTTGATAATAGTAAATATGATTCATCAAATGAAAGGTTGAAGTGCTAATAGCCAACAACACTTCCAAATGGTTCTTTGCAAAATAATGCACAACAGATTCAAAGTGTGCTGTGTTAGCAAAATGAAAATACACCACTGCAAGCAAAAATTTATCCTTTAATTCCAACATTAACTGTTCGAGCCTAGCTGATAATTTACAGCTAAGTAGCTAACACATACTGGACATAGAAGTGATAGAGGTCAAATCAGTGCTCAGTAGTTCACAAGAATCAAGAACATTGAATAGAGCTTTCAGAATAACATACTGCTAGTGCGCCGAAAACTTTCATCAGGAAGGAACCAGCAGCCTGAAGTTTGTCAGGGTTCTTTCCGCTTCTTGTAAGCTCGCTATCTGCCTACACCAAGACAACAAACAATCATAGATGAGCTTTACAATCACAACTTCGCAAGCCCAGATCACTCACCCCCTCACCTTCTCGGCGAGTAGCCTAATCTCAAGCGCCACCGTGTGCATTGCCTCCATCGCCCATGGCGACTCCCAGTTCCGGAACTCCTGCAGGAACGCGCTGCATTCAAAACCACGTCAAAATTTCGGAATTCCAAGAAAATCGAATTGAATCGAGAAGAGGTTGGGACGAACTTGGCAGCCTTTTCGAATGAGGAGTAGGCGTCTGCGTAGCGCTGGAGGGAGTGGGAGTGGATAGTACGGAGCAATGGGACAAGGAGGTCCGCGAGGTCCGGGAAGCGGTCGGTGGCGAGGCGGGGGAAGTCAGGGAAGGCGGCGAGGGCGTCGGTCAGCGGTGTGGAGGCCTGACCGGATGAGACAGCGAGCAGGGAGGCGAGCGCGGTGCCGTCGTACGAGGAGATGGCGTCGGCCACGTGAGAGAGGTAGTCTCCGATGCGGCGGTGCGCCTCGCCCATGCTCAGGTACGCGGCCATCGCCGGCGGCGGCGGCGCGGGACGGGGTTTGGGTGTTTCGAGGCCGGCGACGCTCGATCCGGTAGCGACTGGGTGCGTCGGGATGTTCTGAAGGGTGGCGGAGATTAGCGATCCCGGCCGTCGGGTGAGAAATCGACGCTTCAGATTAGTCTGTCAGTTTTACGATGTCCGTCCCAAAATCACTTTATTTTTATATTGATTAAATCTAGCTTTGACTAATAATTTGTATAATTTTAATCAATTTAATTATGTACTGAAAAACTTACACTTTTGGATTTATTATGAGAAATATCTTCATACTATATAAATTTTATGGCTTAAATTAATCGAATTTAGAAAATTATTGATGGTTGCCAAACTAAAAAATAAAGTCTTTTTAAAATATGATATTATGTGAAAAATTTTATCACATTGGTGCAAAAAAATTTATAGCACCATCTCTTTGTGTAACTTATATTTTCCTTAAAAAGTGTCGACAAAATCTCTGCAATCAAGCAAAGTTGTGCCATAAAATTTTAAAGAGTAAGTTTGCTTCACCCTATCAATTATTGATATTAGTCTACTTTACTTTTTCAACTATAAAATCAGATACTTTACACCCTTGAACTATATAAAACCATCTAAATGACCCTCCAAAGTGATTTTAGAGGTGTTTTTGCTTACATGGCATTATACGTGGACAATGAAATGGCAAAATAGTTTTTAAATATCTCAAATCGCATCAACGTTGTATTAGACTAAAAAAAATAAATATCACTCATATAATAAGAACAATTTAGATTTTTTGTGCACATTTTATTTTTTTCATTGAGAAAAATTAGTTGATTGTGTCATGGAAAAGAGAACCAATAATTAAGTGAAGATGCATGCTTCAAGTTTATAATGAAGAAGATGATGAACAATATTTTTAAGATCAAATATGATGTGAGCAAATAAATGAGATTATAAAAAAGATATAGTGCCATGTCATTGCCTATATGTATTGCCAAGTAGGCAAAACCACCTATAAAACCAATCTAGAGGTTATTTAAATAGTTTTAAATAATTCGATGAATAACATATCTGGTATTATTGTCGGTGTTTCGTACACCGGCACAGTAAATTTATACAATCAGACGAGGGATCGTGTGTTTTCGAAATCGAATGGTCTAGTCTACAGACGAGACTTAAAGGTTAACCTGGTTCAGACCATCTCGAGGCGTAATACCCTACGTCCAGAGGCAAGAGATCGATCATATGAATCTCAAGAAAATGAGGGTACAATGCGGAAAGGCTTCGGACGGATCCGAGAGTCCCAAGCTCGCGTGATGGGGGTGGTTTACGGGTGGTGATTATCACTGTTGCTCTATGTGTCTGTCGCACGTCTTGTATCTTGCTTGTTGTTTTCTTTCGTGGTTGCTCCTCCCCGGGTGCCCCTTATATAGGCTTGGATCTAGGTTGCCTTGATCGAACAATAGTTGAGGTGACCGGACCATGGTTTAAGCATCTTGTCACCTACGGAAGCAGATGACCCCTTGATAGGTGGGGCCACGGTCTCCAGAGAGTCATACTCTCTGGCATTCGGGCCAGACAATCGACGCCTCCCGTTTGTACCCTTGCTCACTGAGAGGGAATAGGGTTGCTTTACTGCTCAGCTTTATCGCCTGAAGGGTTGTTTCTCGTTCAACCGGGTAGTTGCGGAATCTTTCAGAATGCTTATCCTCTTCGCGTAACTGCACATCGCTAGAGATTCTGAATCGGCGTGTTTGCTTAAGTGATGACTGCTTCCTAGCGGTCTGCACATCGCTAGAGATTCTGAATCGACGTGTTTGCTTAAGTGATGACTGCTTCCTAGCGGTCGGCGGGCGAGTCTCGACCGCTAGGATCCCGATAGCTCGGACGATTACGCCTCCGTCTTTAGGCCTTGACGAGGCTTCCCGACCGCTGAGGTCGGGCCGCTTTTTTGAAGTCCTTGGTGGGCCGCTGAATTGAGGACCGTAGGTGGGCCGCGTCGTAGGAGTTGATCCGTAGGTACCCGAGGTATACTATACCGACAGTAGCCCCCGAGCCCTGCGCCGTTTGTGGCCTCTGTTGAGGCGGCGCTGGGCTGTTCGTCTGTGAATCCTGCTCTGATCCGATGGGAGCGCGCGAGCGCGCTCGTGGGGCGCAGCCTCGGAGGTTGCGGATGATGGGCCCGAGGTTGCGGATGGCGACGAACTTCTCAGGATTGACTTCGATGCCATGCTCGGAGATGACGAATCCGAGGAGCTTGCCGGTGGGGACGCCGAAAACACACTTCTCGGGATTGAGCTTGATGCGGAACTGCCGGAGGTTGACGAAGGTTTCTTCCAGATCTTTGATGAGGTCAGCCACCTGTCGAGTCTTGATGACGATGTCGTCAACGTAGACCTCTAGGTTCTGTCCCAGCTGACTGTGGAAGCATTTCTATATACAACGCTGGTACGTGACACCGATGTTCTTGAGGCCGAAAAGCATGGTGATGTAGCAGAATGAGCTGAAGGGTGTGATGAACGATGTGACCGACTGGTCGGAGTCTCGCATGAATATTTGATGGTACCTGGAGTACGCATCGAGGAAGCTGAGGGTTTCGCACCCTGCAGTGGAATCGACCACCTGATCTATGCGCGGCAAAGAAAACAGATCCTTTGAGCATGGTTTGTTGAGACTCGTGTAATTAACACACATCCTTCATTTTCTATTCTTCTTTTTAACCATTACAGGATTGGCCAGCCACTCTGGGTGGTAGACCTCTTTGACGAACTTGGCATCGAGTAGCTTGGTGATTTCTTCGCCGATGGTGCGGCGCTTCTCGTCGTTGAAGCGTCGAAGTCGTTGCTTCACCGGTTGGAAGTCGAGAACGATGTGCAGAGAGTGCTTGGCGACCTCCTTCGGGATGCCTGGCATATCGGATGGTGCCCAGGTGAAGACGTCCCGATTTCGGCGGAGGAAATTGATGAGCGCGCTTTTCTATGCATCGAAGAGCACGGTCCCAATTCTGACTTTCTAGGAGGTGTCGGAGTCGTCGAGGGCGATCTCTTTGGAGTCGTCGGCGGGCTCGAACGAGGTGGAGGAGGCAGGCATGGAGTCAAGCGTTGCAGCGAACACTTGAGACTGACGTATCTCCTCCAGCTAGGCCCGCCTCGCGAGGGTGACGACCAGTTCGTAGCTCTCCTTCTCGCATGCGAGAGCGTGTTTGAAGCGAGAGGCCACAGTGATGACACCTTTGGGCCTCGATATCTTGAGCTTGAGGTAGGCGTAGTTGGGGATCGCCATGAACTTAGCGTAGGCGGGTTGGCCAAGGATGGCATGGTATATACCGGAGAAATCGACCACCTTGAAGGTGAGCCTCTCTATTCTGAAGTTGTCGCGGTCGTCGAAGGTGACCGGCAATGTTATCCGACTCAGGGGTACGGCGCTACCCCCTGGGATGACGCCATGAAACGGAATGTTGCTTAGGAGGAGGTCAGACCTCGAGAGCTTCATGGCTTTGAACGTGTTAATGTAGAGGATGTTGAGGGCGCTGCCTCCATCCATAAAGACCATGGTCAGTCGAGTGGTGCCGAGGTCAGTCGAGTGGTGCCGATTATCGGATCAAGCACCAGGGACAGGCGCCCCGGCTGAGGTACGTGGTCGGGGTGATCAGCCCTGTCGAAGGTGATCGGGGTCTTTGACCACTTGAGATACGAAGGGACGGCAGGAACGGTCATGTTGACCTCCCGCCAGGTTTGCTTCTCATGGCGGCATGACTCGTAGGCCACCGACCCGTCAATGATCATCAGACAGTCTTCTGGCTCGGGAAAAGTGCCTTCGGGGATGCCCTCCCCTTCCTTCGCCGAGGGGTCGAACTGCTTCTGCTGAGGACGAGCGTCGGGGCGAAAATGCCCCTTGAAGAAGACCTTCATGAGGTTGCAGTCCCGTAGAGTGTGCGTCACGGGAGTCGCATGGTAGGTGCAGGTCTTGTCGAGCATCTTTTCGAAGTGGTGATCGTGGTTGGCCGGCTTCTTGAGAGGTCGAGGCGGTTGGTCGGTGACGCTGACGAACTCTTCATCTTGCCGACGGTTTTTTTGCTTCTTGCTGTTGGACCCGCTCTCGTCCCGGCGGTCGGATCGTCGGTCTGGACGATCGTCTTTTCTTCGTTCTGCCTTGGACTTCTCTTTGTCCTTGGCCTGCTCTCGGTTGAAGTTGGCTTGAACAGCTTCCTCTCCGGTGGCGAACGTGGTGGCGATGTTGAGAAGGGCGCGTGCCGTTCGAGGGTTTTTACACCCCAGCTTGTGGACGAGCGCCTTGATGTCGTTCCGCAGGTAAAGGTGTTAATGACGTCGGCGTCACTGACATCGGGCAGCTCGTTTCGCTTGCGCGAAAATCGTTGAATTTAGTCTTAGAGGGACTCGTCGGACTTCTGCTTGCAGTTCTTCAGATCCCAGGAGTTACTCGGGCAGGTATAGGTCCCTTGGAAGTTGCCGACGAAGGCGTGACGAAGGTCAGCCCAGTTGTGGATGCTATCCCTCGAAAGATGTTCAAGCCACCTCCTGACCAAGTCGGACAGGAAAAGCGGTAGGTACTGGATGTCGAAGAGATCGTCCGCGCCACCGGCTCGGCACGCGAGGCGATAGTCCTCAAGCCAGTGGGCAGGATTTGTTTCGCCAGTATACCGGATGATGTTGGTTGGAGCACGGAACTTGTCGGGGAAGCCGGCTCTTCGGATGCGAGCCTCGAAAGCTCGGGGTCCGATGTCGTCGGGGCTGAGGCTCGTCGTAGCTGTGCTGTCGAGGACGTCGCTCGGCGGACCGGTCGTGGCCGGAGTCGGTGTAGCGGTCACTTCTGGCCTGCCTCCGTGCTTCGATGGTGTGACGGGCGTCACAATGCTCCCCCAAGCGGCGGCGGATGCCGCCGGCCGCGGGGTCGGGCTTCCTCGTCTCAGCCAGTCCACGGCGATGGCCGTGAGCAGGGCTTCGACAGTCGGCACTCGGCCGGTAGGAACTATGTGCCTCAGAATCTCGACGAAGAGATAGTTTGGGTGGTTGCAGAGCGCCATCAAGGTAGACGCAAAGACGATCGTAAGTCTCCTTGAGGATGAGGTTGTCAGGTGTGGGAGATTCATAAAGGACACAGGCCGTCGCCGCCAGATTTTTGTATGGCGTATCAAAGGCAGGCGTACCACCGTCTATGATCTGCTGATAAGCAGTGCGGGCTCGGGCTCGGGCTCGGGCACCACCACTCGTCACGGTGATGCCCTTACCCTTCGGATCGCCCTCGATCGCAAGTTTGCACCGGAGTGCGTCCTCAACCACAGTAAGAGCGTGAAGGTGTGAAGATGAATCGTCATGTGCTGCCTTGCCGGGGGTTTCGTCCTCTGCGGCTTTGGCGGGCAACATGAAGCACTCACGGGATGGATCATGGCCCAACACGCCGTGAGGCGAACGATGTTTTGGAGAACGCTGCTTCTGAAAGATCTGAAGGTGGAGTTCGCCGCTGTTGTCGGCGACGAAATTCAGGCTCCCGAAGCGGAATGCCTGGCCAGTAGGAAAAGTGGGTATGTTCCACGATCAACCATCACGAGCGATGTCAACCGCAAAATCCTCGAAGAACAGTCGAGAGGTGAAAGAATATCTGACTAGAGCGAAAACCGAAGCCATCGAAACAACGAATGAAAACGCATCGAAAACCCCTTTCTGGCGCGCCAACTATCGGTGTTTCGTACACCGACACAGTAAATTTATACGATCAGATAGGGAATTGTGCATTTTCAGAATCGAATAGCCTAGTCTACAGGCAAGACTCAAAGGTTAACCTGGTTCGGGCCGCCTCGAGGCGTAATATCCTACGTCCAGGGGCGAGAGATCGATCGTATGAATCTTAAAAACACGAGGGTACAATGCGGAAGGGCTCCAAACGAATTCGAGAGTCCCAAGCTCGCGTGATGGGGGTGGTTTACGGGTGGTGATTATCACTGTTGCTCTATGTGCCTGTCGCACGTCTTGTATCTTGCTTGTTGTTTCCTACCGTGGTTGCTCCTCTCCGGGTGCCCTTTATATAGGGTCGGATCTGAGTTGTCTTGACCGAACTATGGTTGGGGTGGCCGGACCATAGTTTAAGCATTTTGTCGCCTACGAAAGCGGATGATCTCTTGACAAGTGAGGCCACGGTCTCCAGCGTTCGGGTCAGATGATCGGCGCCTCCCGTTTGTACCCTTGCTCACTGAGAGGGAACAGGGTTGCTTTACTGCTTAGCTTTATCGCCTGGAGGGTTGTTTCTCGTTCAATCGGGTAGTTGTGGAATCTTTCGGAATGCTTATTCTCTTCGCGTAACTGCACATCGCCAGGGATTCTGAATCGGTGTGTTTGCTGGAGTGATAATTGCTTCCCAGTGGTCGGCGGGCGAGTCTCAACCGTTAGGATCCCGAAAGCTCGGGTCCCGACCCCTGGGGGTCGAAACGATTACGTCTCCATTTTTGAGCCTTGACGAAGCTTCTCGACCGCTGAGCCCGAGTCACCTTTGTGAAATCTTTAGTGGGCCGCTAAATTGCGGACCATAGATGGACCGCGTCGTAGGGTACCCGTGGTACACTATTTCGACCATTATAATTAAGTGGGAATAGTTGAGAGGCAAAATATACTTATCCCAAATTTTAATGACACCAATGCTGTAGAATTAGTTTTTCATAGCACTGCATCCATATCAAAATGCATCTAACCAGGAGGGCAAATTTTCCATGTTCTAGAAAGAAAGGGCGCGTTTGCGTCATATCCACACCATGCCACAATTAGCTGCGCCAGATTTGCGGCGTGCGGCGGCTTTCAAACGTATTTGCCGTAGTTTGCCTAAGTTTTGGCAGAAGCAAAAAGCCGTAGTTCATTTTTCTTATCGCAGGGCGCCGAACGTATGGCGAGTAATTCGTTCGCCATACTTTTGGCGCAGTCGCAGCTTTGGCGTGGCGCATGGCGGCGGGAAGCAAACGCCCCCAAAAATACATGCATGTCACAATACCGGAACCTTAACTTCACTGTCTACCAAAGTCAACCAAATTAATATTCACCGACGCATTAGCGTGGAAAAAGGGAATGCCATCAATGAGCTCGAAGGTGACAACACTCACAGCCCACAGCCAATTCGAGGCCATTGCGTCGTCGTCAATGGTGAACAGAACCATGAAGCTGCCGTCCAAAAGCACAGACGACGCCGGGCCGGCCCTGATCGGACGGCGGAGGACCGCCGTTCGCCACTTCGATTCAAAGCGCCATGATCTCACTGCGGGCGGGCCGCCGCAGAAAATTACCAAATTAACCTGGGACCCTCACCAGTCACCCGCTTCCTTGCTCCGTCGGAACGGCAGCACAGCATTCAGCGGCCGTGGCCACTATCAACCTTCTCCCCTTCGATCCCCTCCACCTCGCTAGGGTTTGCTCCCAATCGGACCCCTGCAAGATGGCCAAGACGAAGCAGGGCAGGCGGGACGTCCAGTCCTACACCATCAGGGGCACCAACAAGGTCGTCCAAGGTAAGCTCCCGCCGCGTTCGTGGTCAACGCCGGCCGGCGCCAAGGTTCGGTCTTTGACGGCTCCTGTTGCTCTGTGACTGAAGTGGGGGACTGCGTGCTGATGCGGTCGTCGGACAGTGACAACGCGCCGTACGTGGCGCGGGTGGAGGGGATGGAGTCGGACGGGCGCGGGGGCGTTAAGGTGCGGGTGCGCTGGTACTACCGGCCGGAGGAGGCCAAGGGCGGCCGGCGCCCGTTCCACGGCGCGAAGGAGCTGTTCCTCTCCGACCACTATGACACGCAGAGCGCGCACACCATCGAGGGCAAGTGTGTCGTCCATTCCTTCAAGAACTACACCAAGCTCGACAACGTCGGGCCCGAGGACTTCTACTGCCGATTCGATTACAGGGCCGCCACCGGAGCATTCAGCCCTGACCGTGTTGCCGTGTATTGTGCTCATCATTCCTCTTTTATGTCGATCTGTTGATCATCTGATTATGTTTCCTTGTCTTATGTTGTGGTTTGTGTGAGAAGGTATTGCAAGTGCGAGATGCCTTACAACCCGGACGACCTTATGGTGCAGTGCGAGGGATGCAAGGACTGGTAAATGCCCTTGGAAAACACCACCTTTCTCCCAAGAAAGCCAGCGTTTTTGTGGTCTTTGTACAAGCTGCCTTCTATTCAGATGTCGCATTAAACTGCTTTCTTGTGGTATTTCTAAATCTCATGCAGAATGAATCATGCTATGTTGCCTTCACTTTAAACATAAATCATTTCGAAATCTATTTGGTTCGGCAAGGTTAATTGTAGCACACTTGATAATCCCTGAGAAATTTTAGGGCCCTATGCTCCTGTATTTGCTTGCTCCTGAACATACAACAAATTTCTTTTGGGTTTCGTCTCCAGATCCCCTCCTTTCATAACCGCTCTTTCTTTAGCTGGGCTTGTTCCTTAACAAAATATAAGTATCTGATGCTGCTCATATGGTCTTATGAAGACTTATATAGTTTAAAGAACAGTTTAGACACATCAATGTATAGCATCATGGAAAGGACAATTTTCATGGAACTTTTGTAGCACTATTCTCTTTTACCCTAATTGCGTGTTTTATCATAAAAGTTGCATGTGTGCTCTAATGTTAGAGAATTTAATTTGTACTACTTCTTAAAGAACCTGACAGACTCTTGAAACTAAAGTGTGGTTTACATGTAATATATAGTACTCCTACATGAACATGTGGTGTGTGTTGTGATGTGTGTGGTGTTGTACTCTTGAAAAAAACAGTTTGCGTTTGTAGGCTAGTCTTAAAATGTGCTTTCATACTATCATAACGTTCTTCCATTGTTGAATGTACTATGATAAAATAGCGGTCCAATACTTTCTTGTCCGAGATCTTATGTAAATAATTCATGTGAAAAATTGAAAATTTTATGTTGTTAGCACTATAATAATAATATGCAGATGCTTATTTTCTATTCAATGTTGTGCTGTATCGTTTCTGTTATTTATATGATCTTATCGTTTCTCTTATTTGCAGTTTCATCAATATACCTTTAATTCGTGTAGGTTCCATCCATCCTGTATGGGAATGACCATTGAGCAGGCCAAAAAGATTGATCATTACATGTGCCCAGACTGTGTCCAAGAAAATGGTGCAAAGCGACCTTCAAATTCATACCCAGGTTCGCCAAGGTCTGATGCTAAGGTCAGTGCCTTTTTCTCCTTACTTGACTAGGTAGATTGTTTCCCAGACTTCTGGTCACAGGATTGAGATATAGCCATACTGCTAGTAGATCTCAGTTCTTATGAAAACTGTTTCCAGAATTGGTGTTCGCTACCACTAGAATCATAATGGAATCCCAGCTAATCTATAACTCAGAGTGATACGTTTTAACCTACATTTGTACTTTCACTCTGTTGTTTGGTGCATATGAATGTAATAAAATCGCAGCTCCTTTCATGGACCCATTTGCCCATGATTTTGGTAAGGCTGAGTCTTCTTTTAACAGACCCATTTGCTCATGGATCACAATGATATCTCCTTGGAAACTGCAGATTGACCCAAAAAGAAGGAAGAGGTAACTGCTGTGGCAGGAGAAATCCATGTTGATGAATGCACTGTTTATGGCGTCAGCTCTTCATTGCTGGTGCAAATCCGAAATGTGGATGTGTGCAGTGCAACAGAAGAGGCAGGCCGTTTTTAGGAAAAACTTCTTCTTGACTTGTCATTCCTGTTTATCTTGGGAACTTATCCTGCATTTTAGGACATTAGTGTGAGTAGATTAACTCCGCCGCTGCCCGTTAAAGAAGCCGAGAAACCTAGAGTGTTGCTGAGTGCTGACTCTCTGTAGTGTAACCCCGCTATGCGGTGTGCCAATGTGTGTGTTAATCACCTGCAGGAGACGTTCCCGCCCGTGTGGATGTTGACGACAAATGGACTGTTGTTTCATAGTAACAAAATTGCCCCTCCTTCAGTTTCCACTGTTTTTTTTTTTTTATCTCAGAAATGTTATTGCCTATATGTTGTGAGGAGAAAACGAAGCCGAGTCTTGTTAAATGCACGGCAGCTAGGTCGGCAGTGCTTTGCGCAGTGCCATTTAGCTTCCTGTATCGATGAGGTTTGCATGCGGCAGTGAGTACTGAGTTGTTGTTCATCAGGGTCAAATGCCCAAGCCCCACTGATCCGCGACAGGTCGACGATGATGACATGGCCCAGGACAGGCGGCGGTGCACATGACGCCGGCTGCACCGCCGTGCCAGCCGCCAAGCCACCCTCGTCTTTCTGATTCAAGCGCCCGGGCCGTCGCTTCACCAATTCCCCGCATCGAAACACACCACCGTTGCAATCGACTTCCTCGACATTTTACCGCGTATCCAGCATCCAACTAACTGACGTCAAGGCTAGAAATGTCAAAAAGTTAGTGTCAACGCTAGAAATGGGACGGATATCTTAAAGAACTTGAGCAACAAACGCATATCCACTCATTCGTATCCTCAACTCATCCACATGGCACTCATTTTTGACAAGAATAGAAAACATACTGTGATTTCTCTATTGCATTTATCTAACTGTGATATAACGGAAAGTCATTCATAGTGCACAATTTTACAGCGTGAACTGAACAATCAGAACAGCATGGACTCTTAAACCTACGGCCAAGCGAAGATTAGATCAGCAAGTCGTGCAAAAGGCCAAAAGCTTATGCACCAAAAAATTAACACATCACAACATACAAAAAGCACACGAAAGAAACTAATTACAAGCCAACAAGCGCATAAATTACAATGGCACCATATGGTACCGGGCTGATTGATATCTCGTGTCAACTCAACCAATCAAGAAGGCTCTAATGAATGAAACCATAGCATTGGCAAATGCTTGACTTAATCTTCACCTACCGATGACATGGCAAGTGTTCGTCTTGAGATCTCCATGTGCAGCTGCTTGACCAGGTTAATCCAGGCACCGACACTTTGCCCATCTATGGTTACCCAGTCCACCACTGTTGCGGCTGGCTGCTCGTACCATTCATCAACCTGAAAGTTACAAAAGCACAACAGAGTTAGTTCAAGCCAAGGTACTATGGTTCGCAGGACAGGTAGGTAATCACAGAACGCCTGCCAAGGTGGCAACAGAAACAGATATTCCATGGATCAGTTCCTAAGACATGTTACCGGGGAAGCACAAACAAAACTGGAGATCATTCAAATCAAATGCTATTGACTGGCAATAGAATACCACGATCATATATAATTGAAATTTGGAAAACAGGTATAAGCATCAGCCCAGAGATGTAAATGAAATCTTATTTTCACTTACCAGGCCACGAATTCGCTGGCAATCTTCAAAACACCTTCGAGCTTCTAGAACTGCATTTCTCAGTTCTGGCAGCCATCTTTCACTTACAACCTTTTCTTGTTCACTGGCTAATTTGAGACAGTAGTTGGCCACTCTACACAATAAAATGACACATCAGTAAACATTCTTGAAAATGCTGTAACATGAAAAGCATATTCATTGGGCAGGATTGAATAAAACATTCCAGCAAGATAAACAGAGCAGAAAAATGCAATACAACATATATCTCCTCGATATTTGAAACATTTCCTGACTGACCAGTCATTAGCTACTGCTAATGAACTTAGATGAGTAAACTATGATATACCTTTCATATTCTTGTTGAGCACGGTGGGCCCGGTTTAGCAAAACACGGTCGTTCTCAACAAGGTTTCTCCGTGTGTGCACCAAATTGATAGCTTTTGATAAGTCTTCTAAAATGCTAGCTTCAGAACCACAAGGTTTCAGGCAGAACTCCAGTGAATTCAATACCGATGCCAATCCAGAATCTGCCCCTTCTGTACCTGGTGAGACTGTCGATCAGGAGGTTAGGATACTCTCTGCAGTTAAAAGGGGGGAAAACCAAAACAGTTCCATCTGATAGCAGTTGATCATTTTTTACAAACTAGTGGGCACATGTAGTAAAAAAAAATCAACACTTTGTTTTGCTATGCTTTGTGCGGTGACCTTATGATAGTACAGTGTCAACACTCTTCCCAGGACAGTTTTTAGCTGCAGATGATGCCATCTTGATTAACATTTTATGTCTTTAGACATAATGAATGATAATGCTTTAACATTGTTTACAAATAAAAGACCAACATAAGCATTATTGAACTAAAACATATAGCACTGGTAACATTCTACATACCAGAATTATACTGAAGTGCAGCAGAGATGCGGCATATGGATGGCACAGCCGATGGGTCTCTAGCACCAGCTCTTGCAGTCAACAAAGCTGCATGTTTTTCTGCAGCTGCAAGTGCTTCAGATCCTGTCGCACCATTGGAACCCAGAGCCTCCAACAGAATCTGAAATAGGGAAACATCAGACGAATAGTAAGTGTATAAAGTTCATTCAAATGAAGGATTGATGGGGTCAATCAAGCAAAGTTCAAAATTCGTAATAATGGCTTTCAATATTGGAGATGTGCAGAGATGAAGACAGAAAATGTAATCTGCATTAGTCTAAGGGTACATTTGGTTTTAAACGTAAAGCACGTTGCCAAAACTTGGCTAGCCCGCACGCGCCTGCGCATGGGCGGCGGATTTTCTCGCCCGCGCCGCGACCTTACCAACGCGCGTAAATGAACTACGATGGCAACATCATACGCGGGCAAGCCAAATGTTGGCTGTCATCCAAGTACCGTCCAAATCATTGTTGGCGTGCGCGGGCGAACCAAATATTGGCAAGTGGACGGCGGCAGTGATCCAAACGTACCCTAAATTATGAACCTTACTTAAATACATGAAAAATTAGCATTCAAGAAACAGGTAGAATCTCTCAAGTGACACCAACATAATAAAGAGAATATCTGGAGAGCTACAAATCATCTACTCCGTCCATGAATATCCGTGTTTCTAGGCCTTTTGGTTTGTTCAACAATATTAGCATTTCTAGAGGGCCCCATGAACATGGATTAGGCCTAGCTCTGCCTTCCCATTCTCCATCTTGCGGTCAGGGTCAAGGGGATGCACCTGCGACGGCAAAAGAGCTTGACAGGGGAGGATGATGGTCGCAGCCGATGAGGTTGTGCTAGTTGATGCAGGTGGTTATGATTCTTTGATGAGGCCCATGAGGGGCATTCTAGTCTTTTCAATCTTAATTTGCGCCCAGGAATGCTTATATTGGCGGATGGAGGGAGTACCATATTAGGGTGGTTCATTCTTACCAAATTTATTTGGGAAAATGCAGAGTTAAATGAGGACTAATGCATAACAAACAATACAGGTATAGTTTCAAAGCATGCGATCAATTAACCAAACACAAATAATTTTACCAACCTGAGGAGTTGCTGGCAACTTGCACAAACTATTATCCAAGCTCTGGCCAAATGAAGACACTTCTTGCTCTATTAGATCCCTTGATTTTGTTGACATTTCTACAACCGCATTGCATGCAGGTATAATGGTCCTTGCAGCATATCCTCTAGAAGATAATGGTTGTTGCTCCCAAAATGCTGATGCATCCTGTGGCATTAAGATTGACATTAACATAGTTCTTGTATTTGAGATCGATAACAAATTAACAATACTGAGTCTAAGACCCAGGCCAGGAGTCCCCACCAAGATTAACATATTTCTGTGCAGTTCATATTATCTCAAGCTGCTAGGCACTATTTAGGCCTTTTTTTTTGCGACAGAGGCACTATTTAGCTATTATACCAAAAATACATAGCTCTTCAAAGAAATAATTAAAAAAAAATGATATGAAAGCTCATTACATTGACGTATTGGATGCCATCTATACTTACTAAAAGCAAGTAAATCAACACCAATTGGCAGAGAAAGCAACAAGGGTGCACACTAACCATATTGGCCCGCTGAAGAGCACTGTAAATGCACTCAAGTTCTGATCGACGAGCATCAAATTCTTCAATTTTTTTCCACTTCTTCCTCAGTGAATCTTCGGCTTCTTTCCATTCGGCACACAACTTATATAGACGTTGCACTTCAGATGTTAGCGTACTCAAGCTTGCCTTTAGTCCAGCAACTTCTCTTTCTTTGGCCCAAACATCCAGCTAAAATGATGTTGACTATGTTATCAGAAAAGGCTGTTGATAATCTAAAATATAATTGGATACGCAAGAAAATAAAAATAGAAAATTACACTGCTAAGGAGATTAAAATCAGAAAGTACTTGCAGCTTTACAACAAAAAGCTTTACCACCGCCTCGGACACACTTTTTGTAATTGCTTTGGCGCATCCATTCAGGTACATATTATTATGTTTGTACTTGAAATGAACATAAATTCTTACATTACTCAAGACAACAAATTGGTTCTTTTTCCCCTTAACATGCTTATAACTTCTTGAAAATGTGAAAAAGCACATTAAATTATGTCTGACAACATAGCACATGCTACTATTATTCTTGTCTCATTATAAGCATTAGAAATATTACTTTTTGCTATGAGCAGGTAAATCAACTTCAGTGCAGCATGATAGTTCTAAACAAGTACCTCTAAGTGTCGGCTGTTCGTCACATTCTGTGAGGTGTTCCCATTGGACAGCTTTTTACTACCTGCCATGTCAACTGTACCATGCAATCGTTGCAAGAGCTTCTGACTCAGAGCTTTCGCTTCTGCAGCTTTGTTCAAAGCATCTTCTGTTGCTAAGAACTGTTGGACATGTTCTTTCTGAAAGGAAAAGGTGTGATATAGAAGTTAACTTCAGCACCATTTCCTTTAGTTGAGGTACAGTTTCTATCTTAGTGCAGCCTCACCATATGTGCAAAAGCCAGTACAATTTCAATAAAATTTCTTATTAGCGTTGAATGTCTTGAGAAATGATATAAAGAAGCAAAAATAACAGTGGCAATAAGTAATGAAGGAAGATAAACAAATACCACATACGCAACTACCTGTCTTTCTAGCAGCTGGTCATATGTTCCTCGAGTCGAAAGCTGTGATCCAGTCTTTCCATTGCCATACACCTGATATGGTAAGGGTGAGCTTGCATCAGTGGAAGCAGCATCTATCACCTGCTCATTTTCATATTTATACCTAAGGAAAAGAATGAATATCTCGTCAACATCTAATCCAAAGAGATAAAGAAGCATCCTCAGTATGAAACGAAGTTCAGAACATACATGGATGAAAAAAATCAACAGAACTTTTGAATGATACCTTTGTTATCCAGTAAAAGATTCATTCAAACACTTGATTCCCTAATCCACTTATAACAATGTACACGACTCATATAATAAACTTAAGAGAGAAATTATTAAATCAATTTTCCAACTCTATCCACTCATACATATAGTATGCTCCCTGATCCTCACCATGACAATATAACTAAAGCATCAAGAATGGCCAAGAAGTCATGATTCTTTACTGAATTTTGTCTGCAGACAAACACTATTCGAAACAAAAAACACAACACAGATCTATTTCCCATGTCTATTCTAGAAGCAGAATATGATAGATGAAAATTAAACAAGAAAGTTAGTACCTCAACAGTTCAGCATCAGCACGTATATCAATCTTGTCTGTTTCTCGATGTATAAGTGTTTTCATGCGTGATGTATAGGTAATCACTGATTGCAAAAGCAAAGAAGGGTTCTTTAAAGAATCCAATGACACTACTTTAACATCTTTTGGTATTTCACAATCCAAATCAATTCCCAGCTTGGCAGCATCTATTTGGCAAGTTGAATTAATGCCACTCCCTTCAAATGCTGGGAATGAACTCCGAATCGTTTCAATCATATTTGCAGCAAGAGTTTCGCATGCCTTCCGGATGCACCTTTCATCTGCAGTTTCTACTAGATCTTCTGACAACCTATTGGTTTTCACAGAGTACAGATCCTCTCTGTTACTCTGCAATTGCATATCTTCAGCAGAATTTGACACACCAGATACACCTATACTAGACCTTCGCACATCCCTTGCTTGATCAGCAAACTCATGTAGGCGGCGTTGGTATTCAGCAAAAATTTTACATGCTTCATCGCATTGTTGTTCATATGCCTCCAGCATAACTTGTTTGTGCCTAAATAAAGAAGAAGAAAGTTTTGCTTGTTATTTTCTCATGATATGTTACAAGTGCACCGTCAGTACCATTTATGATAAGTAGATAATACAAGTTTCTGAGCATGATTCAAAACTACAGATGCAGTATCATTACTGAGATTCCTCATATGTTAGTACATCATGCTTTCTGAGAATGATTCAAAAACAAATGCAGTATTTCCTCATAAGCTAGCATGTCATGCTAATGCTGATAAGAAAATAATTATTGCCACAAAAACTAATGTAACTGCCTCTATGTCAAAAAATTTCCACATCCTAAGATTATGATAGGCCCACATCACTGTAATGTTGAAATCAGTATCAGCATGTGCACAGGATAGGATAAGGTAGCCATGGCCCATGATATACGATCATCAGCAGATTACAAAGACATTACTATTGGTCTGATTTTGGCATATGCAGCATTATTCAAAGTAAATCACAGAGCAATTCTGTCCGTACATTTACAATAGAGCAGCACTAAATTAACTTCCAAACATTCCTGCGTTCCTATCAGTGGGTAGAGTGGGTAGACAGTCAGGAAGTAATGCAATTGCTTCAGGCATTCCAGTCAGCGGATCTAGCAAGCTGGGAAGCCGATTACCAGGATGTCGAATCAATTTACTCGCCCACAACTAATCACCACAGCTTGTACCCTGTAATTCCGCTGTAATTGTTACGGTACCTGGCGTTGGAGCGCTCACTGAGGACGCGCTTGCGCTCGGCCTCCTCCCTTGCCACCTCCGCAATGCGCGCGCGGAGTTCCTTCCGCTGTCTCCGCACGACGCCACGGAGACGCTCGGCCTCCTCGGCGGCGAGGTCCCGCTCCCTCGCCTCGGCCTCCCTAGCCGCGGCGTCGCCCGCCCCCACCCCGGGCCCGCCCTCCCGCGCTCGCCTGGCCGCGACGCCGTGGACGAGGATGTTCCTGCGCGCGGTGGCGACGGTGCGCTCGGAGCGGACGCGGCGGAGCAGGAAAGACCAGACGGGGATCATGTTGCCCCGGCAGATCTTGCGGAGCTGCTCCGGCGCGGGAGGGGCCGAGGGGTACCCCATCTCGTCCTGCAGCCACTCGATGATGGCGTCAGGGGAGACGACGCCGGGGCCGCTGCCCCCGGATACGGAGGACGCGGGCATCGCCGCCGGTGGGGGGAAAACCCTAGGCGGAGCTCGAACTGGCAAATGGAGACGAGGGGATTGAGGTGGGTAGTGGGAATGGTTTTTGAATTTTTTTTCTTTCTTTTTTTAGGTTTTGCTGGACTGGCGTTTGGATCTGTCATCGGCCGGCCGGCGACTGCCGGTGGGCCAGCGCTTTGAAGGTGAGCTTTTAACAAAACAAGTCGTCTGCCGGGCCGCCGGCTATGCGTGAAGTCCACTGCATCCATAGCTTCGAATTGACACTCTGCTTAAGTATTCATAAGTCGTTCACATGTCATGCCGTTCAAGAGGAAGAGATCAAGCCCCGTCAGATTATTGTTCCGAGAAAATTTAAGTGTTGCTAAAAAAAAAGAAAATTTGAGTGGATATTCCACATTATTTATATAGTCAGAACATTAGCCCAACTTTTGTTTATATCATTTATATATATGGTAATGCTTTTTAAATCGTTAAGAACCTTGTCTTAAAAAAAAGTAAATTACTTATGCACCCCAACTAGCATACCATCCTTTATACTCCCTCCGTTCTCAAATGAGAGAATTCTTTGTGTGCCCACTGAAAAAACTCAAAATTTCTTTTCAGCCATTTAAAAAATGACTCTTCCTTCTGTGCGTTGTTTGAGATTTTTATTCCTCTACCATCGAATATGTAACCTAAAACTATTTTTTTATAAAATACTATTATCAAAAAAGAAAATTACTAATATTTTTTTCTAAATTTTATCAAGTTATTTAACTCATCTAAAAATTAAGGTACATTAAATCAGTGTAAAAATTTTAATTTATAATATGTGTTGAATTTGCTGTGGACCTAATAACAAAAATTATTCATCATTATA
>BCLH01000970.1:63225-74718 GCA_001602315.1 Zoysia pacifica | reverse complement strand
ACATACAAAGAATTTTCTTTTCTCAAATTGATGTCGCCGTTGACTACAAATATCAATTTTAACTATTTCTCTTATTCAAAAAATTAATTCAAATTTTAAAAATTATAAGATGTAATTCAAACAATTTTGATGTTAAAGTAAATTATAAAAATATTTAAAATTTATTATATTTTTTAAATAAGAAAAATAATCAAAGTTAATATTTGTAAGTCAATGGTGACATCAATTAGAGAATGAAGGGAGTATGCCTCAACCAAAAGTAAAGTTCAAGCCCATACCTATATTTAGAATTGGATCCTTTTATGCCTTCTTTTCAGTTAGTGTTGTAAATAAGTTTGTTCTCAAGGTGCTCTTATTTATCTCAAACTAAATAAAAAAAACTATAGATTGAATATGACACATCATATCCTCAGAAATATAAGCGCGCACACAATAATTGTGACAGATTTTTTTCGGATGGGCAGAATAACATGCTAAACAAAGGGCAGAAAAATATGAATGTTTTCAGACATGGCAAATTTGGGGTGACACTTTCTTTCTTTACCCATTTTGCAAAGTTTTCATGGGACAACCTCTCTTCTGGACGGCAAACGGCAGCGTCGACACCTTCCTGCTCTCTATCGAGCGTTAGAGGATCGGCTTCGCTTTTGTGAGGACAGTGATGCCATCAATTGCACATCCATAAAATAGTACCACAAGTTAACAAGGCTTGGTCCTGCTACAAGCGAAATTCAAGCCGTGCATTACGCACTAAAAATAGTAGCAGTAGTTTTATTTGCAGTTTGGTGTTTCCTTCAAAAGCATGTTTTGATATGGAGATTGATGACAGCTTCACACGCCTATAAAATCCACCCCCTTAACAGATCCGCTGGTTCTTATTTGTGTTTTGGAATTAGAATATTTGGAATCTACAAATTGATTAGGATCCCGATGCTTAAATCTGATGGTAAGGTGGTTTCTCCTTTTTTTTAACACATCGATTGTTCTTTGTGTCTCATGAGATGATTGTGTTTCTCTTTGATTAGATAATATTATATACACATTCAATTTGTTATTTGTTACAAAATGTTAGCTTAGCTTCTATACTTATGTACTCCTATATATACCAACCTCTGAGCCTCAATAAAATCATCAACCAATTCAATTCCTTCATCTTATTCTCTCACATGGCCGTCATCGCTTCCGCACCGTGCGCCCCAGGGAGCTCCATCTCCATGGGGGGGGGGGGGGGGGGGGGGGGGCGACAGTGGATCTTATTGATCCGGTCGCCACTGTTATCATCATCATCCCATAGCAGATCAAGTCATCGCGGTCTGACTGTCACTGCCTCATTCCGGAGGTATCTTCGAGCACCGTCACCCTCTACCCCTTCCGGATCTTTGTCCTGAGCCATCGTGCTGGCTTCGGCGCGCTCCATACCAAGGCCGTCATGGTGGCAGCTGGGCAAGGACGCGCTCCTCATGTCGGCATGGGATCCGGAGGTGGCTCCCACTATTGTTGATTTGCTTTCTTTTATTCTATGATTCTTAAATGATCACTTATCCAGGTTGAGTTGCCCTACCAATCTGTTGACGCTCAAATTTCGAAAGTTCTGAAGGATGAGATTGTTGTCGCATGCTTTTCAAGTTAAGAAATATACATATACTTAAAAGTCATTCTTTTCTATATATTTGAAGGCTAAGCGCATACCATATTAGATAGTGGCCCCCTTACTTTTTTTTTTGAGTTTCAAGGTCCTCCAATCCTTGAATTTTGTTTGTAAATACTAAGTACATTGTAGTTTTTTTCAGCCTATTTGAATTCCATTAAAGTTTAGATTGGATTTACTGGTATATGTTTTATATGTGTTTATAAGAAATTTCATGTTGAAGTCAATACTTCTGTTTGTTCAACTTTTGTGCTTAGGTATATTTGGCATTGAAACAATCCAACAATTGTGTTTTCAATCTTTCAACATAAAGACACTAACTAGGGATGGCAACAGGTCGTGTTTTATAAAAATCTATCCGATTCAAAAAATTTACAAGTATAATATTAGACCTAAATCTGCACCCGCGGGTGAAAAATAAAACTTAATCCGTCGGGTTTCGAATAGGTGTCGGGCCTCCGTTCTATTTTATAACAAAGTACGGGTTCCCATCGAATTTCGGATGGTGTCAGGTCACCCGTTGTTATAAAGATGATAATGGGTCAGATTCGGATTAAGTTTGGATCAGATGCAGCAAAAACTCACCTGATAGAAAAGAGTACAGGTGAAGTTTTGAACTCGAAAGAGTATTCAAGCATGCAACGGATCACCTACGGGTGAGAGAAAAACCTGACTGGTACCTATTTTATTGTGTTAGGTGTATAAATGGATCCACACCCGCACCCATCGGATGCAAAACCTATATCTCATTTTTCGTAAGATTTAACTAAACAAATTTTAGACATAATTTTGAAACGGAAGTATTCCAGCTAAAGGAGGCGATTCCTAGGACAGCTTGTGCTACAATTTTATTGTAACCATTTCTAGCCACATTTGTTCAAACATATTGGAACATTGTTGTGAAATTATATTACTCTAGACTAGATGATAGTTGCTTATACAAAAAGTGTTAATTCTTTTGAGCCCGCATTAAGCAATGCATCATTTGCACAATGTTTCTATACATATTAGCAGCCAAAGAATCGCTGACACTATTCTTCATCTGCATCATGCCCTTTCATTTCATTCTTCGTCTTGCAGAATCTTCGGCTTCAGTGAAGCAGAATCTTGTCATTCAGTAACAGGGAATGAGCAACCCTGTTTCAGATTCTTCAGAGCATAGTCAACTGCATGGATAATCATCTTCTTCACCTGCAACCATAATGAGTTCAATATAAAATCGTGACAACTCACATAAACATAAAGCATGCATTATAATATATATATTTATTATATAAGCGATCAAATATGATATTACAAGAGTCATGGCAAGTCGTGTTAAAGTAATAGAGTAATCCATTACAAATTGCAAGTCTAGTGTTTCATTTGTCTAACTGTAGGTCGACCTATACGTATGGATATAAGACATAATTGATCCACTACGTACTTAAAAGGGGAATTTGTCTCTGGGACAATCTTCAAGTGTGTGTTTGTTCTGGTCACACCGCACGTTTTAATTTTGTTCAAAAGACACCGAAAACTGTTTTTTGTTTGTATCACATTGTGTTAATTATTTAAATTTGTAGCAGCCAAAAGGATAGAGAAAAAAGGAGAATAAGTTGAGAGTGCTTTTTAACTCGAGACAAACATCATCCAGTATGTTACCACCCTAATTCTCTTCATTTGGTGCCTGCTCTATTTTGTTAGACAAGCACGGTTGGTCAGCTATGGACAAACCCAGGATGGAGATTAGGATTAGTACAAACAGAGCAAAGGATCAGCAGAAAAGAGTTTAAATAATCAATTTGGTGTGCTACAGGAAAAAAATAATTTTGTTTATAAGACAAAATCAAACCATGTGGTGTGTTCCTGACAAAGCCACCAATCAATAGTGTCTCACAGACAAATTCCTCTACTTAAAATGGTACTATCATTCATGGGCTGTTTAATCGACCTGCATTACGCTATATGTTTATATTATCGTCCTTTGGGCTAGTAGACCAAGTACACTTAGTTGTTGCACATGCTATTCAAAAGGTATAAGTCATATTTACATATTTGAACTATCAAGGTTTTGCAGTTTTGATCATTCCATTGTAAGACCTGATAGTACGACTCTCTGAACTGTCAATACCGTTAGTTTTACCTTCTTGTTGGCTTTCAACAGTGGTTTCAGCTGGCGTGGCATAGATTGACCCGGTTAATTGCACTATGTGCATATCCGCCACGGCATGACCTGCTGAGTTAGCTCACGACTAAAACCACCAGGGTGAGAGCAATTGGTTGGCTTTTCCCAGGAATAAACCTCTCACTCACGAATGGTTTCCTGCGAGAGGAAGAAGATGAACAGTGCACACTGATTTTTGACAGTCCCTCTTACACTCCAACCCTAACAGTGGTGATGGGTTGGCGGGTGGCGGCAGGACCAATGAGAAGTGGCAATTCGGGCAGAGCTTCAAGACCATTCGAGAGCCTTATGCTTTATTCTACACCACATATGCATAACCAATTAACATAGCTGACACACTAGAAACTAGGTCCATCATCACCATCTACACTACATGATTAGGTCTGATACAAGCTACAGTATACTTTACCAAAGTACAGAGGCTTCTCTGCGCACCAAAGCCAGAAAACAGCTCTGTATGAACATTTCAGGTTTTACTTTATTTCCTTAAAAGTTGGCTTTTCATAAGCTTTTCAAAAGCCAGATTTTTAACCCTGTTTGTTTCAGCTGGTCTTTTCAACTTTTCAGCTGAAAAAAGAGGGCCAAAGATTCAGCAAGCTACTCCCTCATGGCCGCTGCTTCTTCAATGACAACACAACATTACGCAGATCGACGAGCAAGGTTGCAACAAAGGATCAAGATGCCCTTCATACCACTCATACACGTCGCATCCACCCTACTGCCACATTCAACCAAATAAAATCAAAACCAAATAAGCGAGACCAAATCAACTCAAAACCAAACCAAATCAAGGAATCACCAAGCTGACATACCCAAGCTGGTAGCACTCGAGGTAGCGGCGACCAGGGTTCTCATCGCTCCATGAAATCCACAGGGTAGCTTTTTTGCCCACAGTAGCATGTCACCAGCGGGAAGTAGTTTAGCAGCCCAACACGGTAGTATCGAGGAATGGCACCTCCATTCCTCACGCGAGGATCAGCTACAGCGCTGCCCTCTGACGACAGCCGCTAACGTGTGGGCCACCTGCTACCAGGTGGTCCACGTGTCAGCGGCTGTCGTCAGAGGGCAGCGCTGCCGAGGATTTGCTTCCCCGTTCCTCTAGGAGCGGCGCGGAGGTGTGCAATGCACTTGAGCTCGAGCTAGGTTTAGGGTTCAATATAGAGGGACAGGTCAGCGGGAAGGAAATGGTGGGGACACAGAGAGCAGGGGTACTTCTGCAATGGCGTCAGCCATATATTTAAACCTCTTTGTTTCAGCTTTCAGCTGTCTTTTCTAATTGAAAAGCTAAAACCAAAAAAATAAAGGGTCGCATTAAACTAAAAGATAAAAAAACTCACCCAATGCAACTGTGATGACTTTTGGTGTGTATAAAGGTTAAAAATACATTAGGACATCCACAACAGGGAGATAAAGGATGTTAGCAAGGATCTTATTGCAGACTGACCATTGTGGAGGCCAGTAGCAACGTCGGTAACCTGATTGTAAGAATAAAAATTGATTTACTTCTTTAATGCGCGAGGACAGACATGCTCTGGAGAGAGAGGCCAAGGATGGGTTGGAAAGAGGATCTTTTAAGTAAAATGTGGGACATCGCTTATTACTCCACATTGTGAAAATAAAAAATGTTGCCTGCTGACATCACCAAAGGTTAATGCCGATTAGGACAAGGCAGCGAGAAGTGGTGGCCATGGCTTCATCTTCATGAGATAGCACGAGGGGAAAAAAAAAAGAATCGTGCTTGGGGAGGGCACTTCTTCCAATGTAGCCCTTTTTTCATGGGATTAGAAAACTTGATCGGTGGGGAAAGACCGCCCGACGGCATTGTTATAAGAGAGAAGCTCAACCTTCTCCAGTCGAGAAAACACATGAACCTTGGTCCCACCTTCAGGGAGCCGCTCCTCATGGTTTGAATTTTAACCCATGCTTTGGACCTACTCCTTACATGAGGATTCACCATCATAGATCGATTCAACCGAGTAAATGAAACACAGCAAGTGAATTTTTTTAACCCAACCTGAAATTCGCTGCCACGAAGAATCAAACCCATGACCTAAGAGTGCTACTAGAGCCAGCTAACCAGTTCAGCAAGAGGCCCGTTCGCTTTCATGGGATTAGGTGTAGCAGAGGTTAACAAATGGACATTTGAACTGCTTAAATTGGAAACACCTAATTTTGTGAAGTGGTTTGCTGGAAATAGTACGATATTCTCTCATGGTGTCATTGATGATGTGATCAAGCTCTCCTTGAATATCACCTTAGGCCAACAACACAAGAGGCTCACCATCAGCGTATCATCCCATCAATATTCACAGCTTCGTATGTTTGGTAGAAAGATGAATGCCATCCACGCAACATGAACTCGATGCGGCCTGCCTTCTTTCATTTCTCAAAACTATTCAATACCGTCAACGTTGATCATATGACTCACTGCTCCTGTTTTAACTTTCGTATACGGCAGAAGCCTCTTAGCCCACCACCAAGCCATATCTCAATCGTTAGTTTCATCACCAGACACATGCCTCGCATGCAAGCACGCCTTCGAACATGGCCAAAGCATGTGTATTCCTAAGTTTCTCAATTAAGTTTATAAAAGAGGGGAAAACGAAGATAGCTCGAAAAGATAATCTATCAATTGATATTTGTAACCAAAACTCAACGAATTTGGGACCTCAAAATCGGACACCCAACCTCGCTGCTAGCGAAAGCTTCCTAATAATATTTTTAACTCAAAATGGGCCACCTTGGAGAAACATCGCTGCTAGTGAACACCTATTTTAAAATATGGAGTATTAGTATATAATTAATCTTAGTGAACACCATCTCGGCGCATCGCCCTCTATGGCCAGTGTCAACAACGATCATGAGGCTGCCACGTTCTCTGCCAAGGTAGATCAGATGTTGACGCAGATCGCCATCTTCAGCACCGGTAGCGATCCTGCTAACACCTTCTCTGTCAAGCTGGATTAGGTCTTAGCGCAGATCGCCATCAACGCCCGGTTTGACGATCATGACGTGCGAATTGTATGTGTGGAGGCAAACTTTGACAAATAGACTGCAATCTTGTGATCTAATTGTTTGCTGGCTTCAGTGCCATAGATCATAGCTATGGAGGACAACGGTCCTGATCTGAGGGACAACCACATGTTCAAGATGATAACAACCCTATTTTGAAGGACAACAACCCTATTCAAGATAACAATATCGCTGTTTTGGAGGACAATAGCCATGTTCCGAAGGACAACAATCCTGTTTCGAAAGAGATGAAGCCAGCCTTCATGAAGGAGTTCGCCAAGCTGCCCCTTTGAGTTGACTGTGGAAAACAGAGCTACCATTGTGATACCTGTGATTATCCACGGAAGATTGATTATCAAGGGATTCATTTGCGCTATTAAAGAAGGAAAGAAGTCAAACCTTTTTTCAGGGGAACCAAGAGGGAGGTGCTTTTTTTATTCTTGAGAAACATGAGGAAGGTGCTTCTTTTCATGGGAAGAGGAGGGACGAGTTGTATTTCGCCGAGGGAGTAGTGTTACAGGAGTCAGGAGCACGGACATGGCCACCATAGGACAACAGTCTTTGAGGAGGGGTGTAGTGTTGTGGCGTCCACAACACACTTGTCCAACAACGCCATTCATTAGTTAGTTCTTAGAGTTTGTTAGTAAGATAAGATTAAATTATTAGTTTGTTAGTGGATAAGATTAGGTTGTTAATTTTTTGAAGTTAGTTGCCCCAATGCCTATGGCTATAAAGACAAGAGCAAATAGAGAGAGAAGGCAAGGAAGAAGACTAGTGTGCCATGAGCCAAGGCCCCTGTCGCCGTTCCACATCACAACAACTTGATGTCAACGTATGAGAGTATACAGAACAAATAAGCGCTATCAGCTTAGCTGCAAGTATGTCCTATGATGGCTTGGAAGAGCATCTCCAAAAGCTTCCCGTTAACTCCCTCTAAATTAAATTATTAGGAAATACCCAAGATTAACACAGTTGATGATATCAGCCCGAGTAGTAATAACGCGACCTTGGCTATAAAAATTCTCCAACAACTTCCCTAAAGACCTTCTTACTTTTGAAGGTCCCCAGAAATCCTCTTATCCAAAAGTAGATCTGAGGAACTTTTTGGGGCCCTATGAAAAAAAGGCTCAATTAAAGGCTTGCTTACGCGAGTTTAAGGATGGAGCGAAGGCATCCCGCCTCGCTTTGGGGTCTAGGCGCTCCTCTGGTGAGTTCGTGTCGTCATCATCGCTCTTCCGAGGTCCCGCCGCCGCCTCTCCATCCCAAGATACATCGCTGCTCTATCGAGTTCGCGCCGCCACTCCATCACCGAGATCCGCCGCCGCTCAGACAGGGGAGAATGTAAGAGACAGGAGAATGGCGGCACTGAGGTCCTAATGGAGCTGCAGAGAGCATGAAGGATGGAGGCAGCTAGTGGAGGGGGAGAGAGAGCAATGAGAGAGAGAGAGAGAGAGAGAGGAGGCGGCTGCTGGTGGAGTCACGGGGACTGTGGAGGAGCTATCTTTTATAGTCTAGGGTTAGGAAAATAGAGATTGGTGGGCTGTCCGGCCTGTAATGGGCTATTGGGCCTTTCCATTTATATAAAAAGCCACAAAATTGTTCCATATGTGCACTTTCAGGCTTAGGCACCACCTAGAGATGCTTAAACTCTAGGCGGTGGGTTACCGCTCGTGTAACTCCTAATGCTTTATTTTTCCTAGAGGGTCTTCAATTTCATCTTTTGTGCAACTAACCGTGAGACCAGTTGTTCACTCAAATTTTAAATTTAAACTATATTTAAGAGAGCTGTTGGGGAGGTGATTAAAATAGATCCTAAAATTGTTTTAGCTGACCCTAAAAGGTACTCCCTCCATTTCATATTAATTGACGTTTTAGCTTTCTACGCAAATACCAAGGAGAGAGCTGTTGCCATTGAATAGTCAGGCGGGATGCCGTGCTCCCAGCAGGCTCCCAACCATGCGTACACCTGGCTACTGCGACCACAGCAGACACACCAGCTCGGTACCGAGCCCAATCATCCATTGTAGAAGATCCTGTGTGCGACGAAATCAAGTGGTGCAGATGCTCCGACAAACATCAAGTATTGTGAAAAATTTTCACTTCCTCACGACGTCAACTAATGTGAAAAGGAGGGAGTACCTTTTAGGATGATTTTTTGAGGAAACTGTTGAAGATGCTCTAATAAGTGACAAGGAGCTAACGAGCTTATATATAAGATAATTTAGCTTTTAAACCAGTCGACCGGTAAGCAGAAGAATTCGTACCTCTAACTTATCTTCTTTCGCTCTATGGTTCTGTGGAAGCCTGCGGAAATCCTTGGTTACACTAATACACTGTTGAATATTCTCTGGGGATACGAAATCCAGAGCAATCTTGGTGCAAGACTGACAATAAAAACATTACGAATTTCAGTCACAGAACATAATAAACTTGGTGCAATTTTCCTTCATCTGTCTTGTGCATTTATGAAATTGGGTATTAAAGGACTATGTTGTGAAGTTTACCTTCAAATTCCTTACTTGGTGAGGGCACCCGGCAGGTATAAAAACTGCCTCTCCGAGTCTTTGTACAAATGTCCATGGCTCAGTTCCTGTAGGAGCATATAAAATTTTGAGTGCCGAGCAATGCAACCATCAATCAGTTCCAACGAATTTACATATAGATATATAAATCCAATGTCTCACCATACTCCTCTTTTAGCTTCCTTTTGTGTTCCTTGGTGAGGTAAAATGTTTCGTCATGTACAGGGTTAAATGCCTACATTAAAACAAAGGTCAAAGATATAATCCACCATGGTCTGTACAATCATAGTAACAGAACATAATTTCACTCACCTTTTCAACTGGTATGCAGTTTATATGACGAAATTCTTTAGAATGTTTTGTAAGATACTTTTTCAGGTCTTCAACATCCTCCCTCCTAAAAATATCCCATAAAGCACCTCCCTCTTGATCATCACAATAATTTGGTGAGGATGTATCTGCATCCTCTAAGCTCACATTTCTGTCTGTTACTAGATCCCACAGGCATTCCTTTTTGTCTTGCGCTATATGTCTAAATTTCAAGTTTCTTATTGCAGCTCTTTGTTTTTTACAAGGGTCAACTTTAGCAGTATGCATCAAAACATTAACCTGTCAATATCCAAATAATATTAGAGAGCTGAAGGGAAATAGAGAATAAGGATCATATCAATGAGGAGTGTACAATAAACTTAAGTTTTCTTCAAGTTCCTGCATAAACGGCAGTTGCCTAGTGGTGCCAGGCGACATAACTTTTAGGGGATATTATGGGATTAGTAAAATCCATTAAATTAAGTTACTAGAAAAGAAACTTTGCTTTTATCAGGTACCTAAAGATGATTCCAAACTACTACTAATTGTTTAGTGTATTTTGGCCACCAAAGTAGTGTATACTATTCTCAGTTGCCTAAAACAATGTTACTAATTACTTACAGCATCAGACAAATCACAATGAAGCTTTGTAACAGAATCTCCTCTGCCAAGTTCCTGCGCACAGCCATATGCTATATATGATTTTGGGCCCATATCAAGCTTGTTCATTCCATGTGGAAGCAGCGCAGAGACATTTAACAAACCAGATTTCAAGTTTGTGTATTGTTGGAAAGGCAAAGAATTAATGTATTTAGTTCCATGGGAAGGCAATAGTTTATCAAACTGGTCTGATGTAGGCCAGTCCTTCAATTTAAGCATTTCAGGCCAAAAATTTTGATACATTCGGCCTTCATAATACCCTTTAAAGAAGTCCTCGGTGCATATCTTGACCTACATACACAAACAGAAAAATATAAGATATCTCAATTATGGTAAATGGAAAATAAACAACTCCACTGATTGGAGTCACTTAGTATCCATTGATTCAAAAAGTCATTTGAAGAATTAACTGCATCTATGTCTTATGCAGAGGCTTGCATGTTCCAGGTGTCCTAAGACAGTGGGATCAACTTCAAATTAGTGTTAAGATTTCTATACACTGCTTCAATTTCAATTTCCTTGAGTTCGAGTTTGTAAATTACAATCGGCATACATCTTCTGCCTCTTCACAATTTTCCCTTCATTTAAAGTTTAAATTAGAGAAGTATAATCAAATACGGGCACATTTGGATTCTCAGCCTCCTACTAGCATCTAGTAATTTAGGTCTGTTTTTGTTCCCTAGCTCAAATTCATTCTTTGCACACATTCTGACTCATGTGAATCCTGCTGCAGGCTACCCTTTTGGCGAGCCAATTTGGTGCGACAGCAGACACAGCTTGCCATTTTCTATGAATAGATTAGATTCCTATGCTACTTTATATCAGTGCTGTCGGGATCACGTACCCCGGGTACCTAACAGATCGCTCAAACGAGAGAAAGTCGAGGGCCGGATGACACGGGCTCCGACCCCTCCGCAACGATCTACGACGGCTATCGCATGGCCGCGCAAGGGCGCGAAGACCCCGGACCCTGAGAATAACACCCGGGAGCGACCCCCAGAGGGCAGGTACCGCGTTATGGCACATTAACTCCGGGGATCAGCTGCCATCCGTCCCGACGAGACAGGACGAGGTTCACCAAGGCAACACTCCAGCAGAAAGCTGCGACGACTGCCAGACACGATGGGTCAGCGCTGTAGCTAGCACAGCGGCGCCGGACAGGCATCATGGTACCC
>BCLH01000970.1:0-62451 GCA_001602315.1 Zoysia pacifica | reverse complement strand
AGTGCCTTATTGCTACTAGGGATTAAAAAAACATAATATAGTAGATCTAATACCCTAGAGAGCAAAATATGCAACAAAAAGATCTAGTCAATTGCCTACAGTTCCGTTAGATTATCTGTATTTCAATTCAATCACCAATTTAGAGAGAAAAAAAAGCTATGTAATTTCCCCAGGCAATCCCCTTAATCTAAATGACTTCTGAAGGCTTCCATCAATGAACAATTAATGCAACATAGATTTGCAGTTGACAGCATGTATCCACTAACCTCACAGCAAGACAAACAGTCTATGGCTTTTACGCTTTCCAGGTCAAAACCAGTATCTGCACCATGTACTTCTAACCACATTTCTGGTGGATCCCAGCTCAAGTGAGACATTTTCTCAAGTACTCCTCGTACAATCACAGGCTCTCCTTTAACCCAATGCCTCTGGAAATGCTTGAGCTCATCTAGATTTCCGTTATCTGATTTTGGACAGTATATGTAGTTGTCAGTTGAATTTTCTCTACTGGCAGCTTTCCTTGAACTTTCACGATTATTTGAGCACGAGCATTCACATGTATCTGTTCTGATAATATCTGAAGTGTCTAGTTGCTTGCTTATTTGTAATGCGTCCATTTCGAGCTTATTTAACCAATCTTTTGGTAAAATTCGTCTCAACTTAAGAGTATTATTACCATGCCCATCAAGCTCAGATGCAGGGCAATAAATATTTCCCTGAGGATCAGCATCCCATTTGATTGACTTAGATTGGTAACTAGACAAACCTATTTTATCCATATCTATCAGCTTGTCAGGCTCACCACCATGCATGTAGTCAATTCCTTTAAATATAGGATCTGGTACCAATTCCTGACAAGTGCCAATATGACCTTCGCGGAGCTCCTTACAACAGACAATGCACAATTCGTATGAGCAGTTTGGGTTTGGACAGCTTCTGTGCAAATCAAATATTGACGTTCTGCAATTGTCACTGGTAACACATAGGGGGGAATCAGAGTTTATTGTAAGATTTATGACCAGAGAGAAAATAAAAAATCATAAATCATGAGCATTAAATACCAGATCACCCGTTCATCGTTCCAGGAGACAGCCTGCTCTACACTCAGCTCTGACAGTTCTAGACCTGTTGCGGAGGAAATGAGGGGAATTGTATCAAAAATAAGTTGAAATGCACAATTAGCTGGTAAGCCATTCTGTAAAGAACCTATTTTACCTTGAATTCTAGCCTCCGCTTCTAGCTCTTCCATCTGGTCCTTGTTTATCTGTGTCAAACATGGCAACAAGTAGTGCAGCAGATAGCTTGCATATTTTGATTTAGTTTCAGCATCAACCTCAACAGCACTTGCAACTGATGCATCTACATTATCTGATCCAGCAAATGCATTATTAACCCTATTTGTGCTTGCAAAAGAGTTTGCAGTTGCTTTAGTCTGTCGTGCTGAAATACAGGCCCTAGGTGACTTAACAACTGTAGCCGAGGGCTTCTTTTTCCTTGTAACTGAAGTACTGCCATTACATTTCCTCAAAGCTGAGTTCTACATGTCAAGAAAATAAACATTGTTAGGACTCAGCAAATATGACTTTTTTGGAACTTATTTTATTTGCATAAAGTTTTATAATCTAAAGCAATTAAACAAGTAGTGGGGACATGGAAATTAGTTTAATATTTTCTGGGCTACTTGCTAGTAATTTTATACAACTCACTTAGCCTACCCTAATAAAGCTCAGTACCAGCGACTGACGTCCTTATCACGACCAAACAGAACGAAATAAAAAAGTTATAGCATGGTCCATGACAAATAAAATTCAACGAGAAACCACATGAAATCGTCCTATCGCTGTTGGAGTTCCAAAGACACAGGATTCTCACCTTGGACTTTGCCTGCTTGTCACACAGCGTGCAAATGCAGACTCCACGGCAGAACGGGCATGCCTCCCTCACCTCAGCCTCGGACAGTGCCGGGTACCTGCTAAATCGCAAGCTTGCCCGGTAACATCCGCAATTTTCCTTCCTCCAGCGGGAAAAAGAAGAAAAAAGGACAGGGCAGAGCGCGGCGAGATCGGTCGGAGGCATTGCCTGTTCCTGATGCACGGGGCGCAGTATATCCTCAAGTCGCAGCGCAGGCACCTGATCATCTCTTCCGGCCGCGGCTTCACCCGCTTGCACTGGTGGCACGACTTCCGGTCCCGGGAGGGGCCCTGCTTCCTGCCGGCGGTGGTGGTCGACGCCCTGTCCTCCACTTCCTCAGCCTTCACATCCCCTTCCTCAACCTTCACCTCCTCTTCCTCAACCTTCACATCCTCTTTCTCAATCTTCACCTCCATTGTCGATGCCGCCGCCGCGGTCACAGGAAAGATAGGCGGCGGCTCGACGCTCTCGGGGCTCAACTCGCCCTGCACCGGCGGTGGGGAGGCGGGCCCTGGCTCGGACGACGCCGTCGAATGCGTCAAATCGGTCGCGGCCGCCACACGCCGGCGCTTGGGCGCCGGGCCCGACGGCGACTCCGCCCTCTTCCTCTTCCGCCCCGCCGCCCCTTTCCTCGGCTCCAGCTCGACCGCCCAGCCCACGTCCGGGCCGCCATCCTGCTCCGCTCTCTCGTCCTCGTGCGCCTCCTCCGCAGCGGCCGCCACGTCGCGCAGGCGCGGCGGCCAGCTCACCGGCCCGACACGGAAATCCACGGCCGCCATGGCCCGCGGGGGGGCAACCGGAAGGAGATTAATGCCGACGATTGTGAGCGGATATCAGATCGATCGATGGGGTGGGGTGGAGCCGTCGTCGGAGATCGGGGGAGGAGATCGGGGTCGGGTTCTTATCTGCGGCCGGGAGAGCACGTGGAACGCGCGGACGCTGGAGGGAAACCATGCGCGAGCTCGAGCCATCCCCCTCGCTCCGTGGGCCGCGCTGTGTCTGGTTTTGCTGTTGCCTGTTTCCGCGGGTGTGGGGTTCGGTAGTTACTGTCTGCTTTTTTTTCTCTGTAGAGCAATCGTAGTGTATACGACTTTAAGTGGTCTCTGTGGTGGGCGCTGCAGCAGTGGCTAAAGTATCTGACTGGTTTCACAATGCGGTGCTCAACACCAGCCTTCGAAGCGAGTAAAAAATCCAAACCCCCCACAACCTTCGGTTATTCCTGCGCGTGAGGGAAGAACTTTCCCTAATCTTCAGCTCACGTCCGCCAAACTTCAATCCTAAGAGGCGATTGAAATCACCATTCGGTAATCTATATTTTGATCTACTCTCTCACACTTTTAATTTAATCTCATGATTGACTTTGATTTTTTTTTATTTCAGTGTCTCAAATCTAAAGTTAAAGGACAACCATAATGCACTTCAATCCTTTAAGAATCAGAAGATAGACGTCACAATCCGATAATCTATGTCTTGATCTACTCTCTCAGACTTCTAATCTCGTGTTTGACTTTGATTTTTCTCAGTTTCAGAGGCTTGGATCTGGAGTGACAGAGCAGCCGTGGTTGCTCCACCCTGACAGCACCCTGACAGGAACGAGAAGCTGGAGCACGGCGGATGACGAGAACGTGAACGGAGCCAAGCGCTGGCGTGGCCGATTAGTCGAGCATACATGGTGCGGTGGCTGGCGTAAGAGAGCAGGAGTCCGGATCCTAGGAGCCCGGTGGCACCATTGATCTTCTGATCTCCTCTTTTTCCATTATATTTTCCTCCATCCACATGATTCGCAGCAAGCTTCGGCTTCTTTGCTTGTGCTCGTTGCCGGTCTGAATCGAGGCCGAATTTAACTCACAGCAAGCTTCTAATTCATCAGTTTGTTTCTTTACATGTACATGCAATCTAAGCTAGCTTGCAGGTGTCGGAGTGAAAGCAGAAGGCCATCTAGCTCATGAGCGTTGCACCATGGACCGGAGATGATCGGCGATGGCCGCAGGTGGCGCAAAGGATAACTAAGGGCCCTTTTGAATCAAGAATCCATCTGGATTTTAGGATTTTAAAATCTCTATCGTTTGAATTATGAGATTGTAGCTGAATTCTTGTATTCTATAATTCAAATTTTAAAAATTTAAAATCTTTGGATTACAGAATTTTATTATTTTAGATATATTAGTTTACATTATTGGTATAAAAATTTGAATAATATTTAGATTCATGAGATTCTATAAAAATTTATAATCTTCTAAAATTTCATCTGTTTGATTATTATCAAAATTTTTAATTCAAATTTTTATAATCTCATGGGATTCAAACACCACCTAACTCGGCGAGAGAGTGGAGAGATAGCGGAGAAATAATTTTTTATCTTATATGAGCAGACAATACCTATAGAGACGACTTTTACAGTTAATGTTATATGAATCACATGCACCAAATACTGTACGCAAAAAAGTGTCTCTCCTTGCTTGCCTCGCGTGTGCAGCAATAAACTCCTCACCAATCTGCTCCCAACCCGTGCGTCGGTCCACCCGTCCTCATCTTGCTCAGGACGCAGGATGACACAGATGACATGGACTTGAGCTGGTTGGGAGGTGCCAGAGCGTAGTTATATAGAGGCCTGCTAGTTTTTGTCTCTAAGTATAGTTTTTGACAAATTTGATACGTATCATTTTAAAATATATTATTGATGTGTCACTGACGATTAAAATTCTGTAAGTAAATGACACTTTGATCTGAATAGTATATTTTAAATTTTATAAAATTATAATAACAACATATATTAAATTAATATATAATTTTTTATTTTTTTTAAGACGGAGAGTGTAGTCAATAGAGAAATATTAATTGTATAAGGACGAGTTTTGACTGCATTGTGGTTGGCCTTAGATGAACCGCGCCCCCCTCACCCCGACCGGGCCGGCCTGTAGGAGGTCTCCAACTACAGTCGGAAAGAAAGGAAAAAACTGATAACAGATCATTTAGTTATGGTTATACATATATACTTATATAGTAATTGTTTGACAAAAAAGAGGAATTATTCCAGAAACTTATGGTTGACAATACCTTAATAACATCATATTTACGGCCAGCCGGTGCTAACAATATAAGGTGCGTCATCAGTTCCCAACAGGTGAGGAAACTGATTCATCAGTGGAGCCTTGGAGGTCAAAACATAATGGAGAAAATGTACGGAGGAATTCCTACTGGGGCATAAGTTTCAGAATGCATGATGTTGACCTGTGCTGCTCTGGGAGTGTCTTCCACCAAGTCACAAAAGATGAGCTATTCAGCAGTACATCCTTGCACAGGCTTCCAGAAGTAAGCCATCCATGCGCATCAATCTCGAGTTTAGTCACCCTGTCTCTCAGATCCTCAAGCGATTTGCCATCGCTCATCTCGGCCTGGAGCTCCTCAACTACTGCCCAGAAGCATGACTCGAGGCTGGAACCAAAGGGGATGCGCTGGAGCTGCTCATGCCACTTCTGTGTGTACTTGTAGCGCCTCGGTCTCCCCTTTGAGAGGTAGGAGCCGGTGTCCTCGTTCTTGGAATGCCTGTAGTAGTTTGCAATGTCCAAAGGCTCAACCAGCCGGCGATACAAAGTTCCCAGATTCACCCACTCTTCCAGGCCTTCGAAGCCGTCTGGTAATTCACGCCTTCGCAGCATTTCAACTATCTCATCCCAAAGCCCGGCTAGCTCCAGCCTTCGCACATTTGCATTGAAGTCGTGCACTTCCCGTTGGAACTTGAAGGAATCATAGTAGCTTACACCATGGAGTTCACATGTTGTTTTGTATTCGTTCAGGGACCTAAGGGCTTCCTGAATTTTCTTACAATTGTCATCTATTATCTTTGTCTGATTTCTCTGTCTTTGTTTCTCCCATTGTGCAGCTGCAGAAAGGTGTAGTACAGCTTCCTTGCTCTGTGATGATTTTTTTAAAAATAAATTAGTTTTTATATTAGAAAATTTTATTTATTGAAACTGGAAATGGTGATTACAGATTATTTAGATAGCTACAACATAAATTCATAGGACAATTTCTATTTAAACTAAGATAGGAAATGCCTTTTGTTATCCAGCAAAGCAGTGTAAATTATTACATACCAGCCAACTTTAGCAGTTTCAATGTCCATATAAAGATTGCCTTGCTCACAGAGAATGAACACATGTTCTATTTTGAAAGACATTGGCATAGGTATGATAATGATATAAACATTTTTTTTATGCAAAAAAGAATCGGTAGCTTACCAGCTCAATGCTTCCAATTGCTGTTCTGTTTGACTGCCTACCAGGAAGGGTTGATAATACAGTTGCCAGGTAATCCACACAAACTATATCCTGCAAGCATTGTTTGATTGCTTCATACTGAAAGTGAGCAGTTAAGCTTCTCGCAGCAGCATCAAGCAATTGTTGTTGGGGATCCAGTTGAAGGCAGTAAAAAAATAACTGCAGTACAGCATCTGAATTCGTGAGAACAATTAGCTGCTCACTACTTGCGAAGAAAAGATACGTCCCACATGGTCTGTATGGGGAGAGCTCAATGAAAGAAGTCAATGTTCCCAGAATCGAGCTAGTACATCCCATGAAAGAACATGCCTCATAGCTGGCAATTGATAGTGTGCTTCTCAATAAAGTTTCATAATACTCAGGTATGACAAGAGATCTCCCAATAGGTGAGTGGCTTGGTGTCTGTGGTGACAACCAATCAAGCACAGCTTGAATTTCTTCTCTGAAGGATGAAAGCGGTGTCAGTGGTATTCTTGGGACAATATCTAATGGCAGGATGAAATGCAAAATACACTGCGACCAACCCTCTCTTCTAACAGCATGGTTGAAAATATTGTCTCCTATAAGTGGAGCCCCAAAGGTCACACAAAATGGGTGCGCTTGATTAACACTTCCTTGCCTGGTGCACTTCTCGAGAAACCATATAGCAGCAAGGGTGGCTATTGAACCACCTGATGAGTGGCCAGTGAATATGATGCGTTTCTCCTCCGCCACAGCTCTGGATACCTGCATTCAGGGGAAATTTTCCTTTTTGTCCCTCAGGTGCAAACATAATGAGACAAATGTCTATGCTTAATTTCATTTCAAGACACCAATCAGAAACAAAACCATTATGTGTATCATGATGTACAGGTAAAAATCCCTGGAGATAGGATACATAAGGTATGTCATAACTACCAAAAACAGAGAGTTCAGAAAAAGAGTTGCGACTCCATTTCATGAAAGAAAAAGACATCAACATTGTTGATCACAAAAATACCTCATAATACTAAGAAAACAAGGAACATTACAATGGACATGTAACAAAAATATTATGTTGCTCTGCTAGCAATCACGATGCAACTACTATCAATGTGAATCTTTTCCCCCATGAACTCTCATCAACCCTCCTTCTGAGTTTTATAAGCTAGCTAACTAGAAAACTGCAGGAATAACAGGAGCCCGAGAAATATTGTTATGTTCATCGTCTATTGGGCTTGTTGCATGGTCTAAGCTTAGCTGCCAGACTGTTCCACGGTCCTTTTATGAGTTCAATATGTTTCACTTGGACAATTGACTTGTCTGCAGTACTTACTTGTGAGGCTCCCTCATGCAAGGTTGAATTACTTATACTGCAGCCTCTTACAAGGCTTATGAGCCATCTGATGTGCACAGAACTGTATTGTATAGACCTTTTTTGGATAAAAAGAAAAAAAATGGGAAATTCAGCAAATAATTAGTTAGATACACGCCATTGCAATTTTTTAAGTTTGGAAATATGCCACCGCCATGTCACGAGGGGCCCTGCAAGTGGATGACATGGGACAGGATGGCATATCTCAAATTTTAAAGAATTGTAATGGCCTCCACCAAATTAATCCAATAAAAATAAAGGAGACCTTGCAGCACCCACTACAACATACGTAATACTCCAAAACAAGACTTCTCTGCAGCTAACACAACTAAATTCAACCGCTACAGATCGCCGAGCACGAAAGTTTCAAATTAATCAAGACATTTCTGACCGTATATGAAGATGTAAAACCAAAAAGCAGGTTCGCTAAGACGAAATTGTTCTTCGTCTTGAAGCAAAAGCCAAGTGGTTAAAGTGACAAGGCGCCAGGTTGTCCAAGCAATTGGACTACAGTACTAGCAGTATCATCTCTGTAGCAACAACACTCACCTCGGACTGTAGCGGCGAGCCGTCAAGCAGCCCGCGGAAGGCGGCAAGGAACGCCGCGTTGGCCCGCGCGGCGACGCCACTTCCGACGGCTCGGAGCGACGGGAACAGCTCGGGGTCCACCTCCGTCTCCCCGAACGGCGGGCGCCCGCCTTCTACCCACTCCGCGGCGGTCCAGGACGGAGGGAAGGAGAAGGCCGCGCAGGGGTAGGGGTGGGACGCGTGGTGCACCTGGAAGGACGACGACGTGGCGGGCGTCACAGAGGAGGGGAAGCAGAGCTCGGCGCAGTGGGCGACGAGCAGGCGGTCATCGTCAGATAGCTCCGCCGGGCGCCGCGTCGGCGGCGGGGTGTCCGTCGGCATCGAGGTGTTGGGGGCCTGGGAGGCTGGAAGTGGAGCGTTTCTGCGTTTGGAAGGGCAAAAGGTGGAGCTGCTTTCGGCTCAGCGGAGGACGCTGGGTTGACTTGTCGCCGAGGAGCGACGACCGGGAGAATGGAGCGATGGAGGATGGCGGGTTCCGCCTTCTATTTATATTTCTTTTTTTTCTATAAAAAAAGAGTTAAGGATGCTGGTTAGAAACTCAATGAAAACGGTCAGTTTTCAGGAAAAATTATTGAAATTGATCTGGTTTAATTTTATTGAACGACTGATTTTCAACTAAAAACTATATTTGATATTATCGCAAACCAGTAAACAATCGGTTTTACTGGTTCCTAATCGGTTTTCTATACTGTTGAAAACAGACTAGCTGAAACTTGCTGCTGGTATGGCAAATATCAACGATAGAAATGAGATTTCCCTTTTTTTTCTCTTTTTGCGAGAAGAGATTTCATCAAATAAATTTATAAAAAAATAATTTTAGATGTATTTTTTTTTGTACATATAGTTTAACTCTATTAAAAATATTTTATTATGCATGTAGAAAAAATTATGCTTTTCAATATGTAAAGATTGATGCTTACTATACGCATACCCGTGTGCAATGGTATTTCTAGCGTGCTGAAGGACTTCGTCGTACGAAAATATGGTGCATAGTAAGCTCGCATGCACAAGCCTTTCACCTTATTAATCCTGCATTTTAAAAGAAAAATCAAGTACAATGTGTTGACAGGCAGAGCACATCGAAGGAAGTGTATTTAGAGTGCATGCGCTAGGTAGAATATAGGAGTACAAGTGAACAGAACAGTGCGCACGTGCTAATATGCAGGAGGATTATGAAGGCACGAACCAGCCTTAACTATATCCGAAATATTTGTTCTTACATCCACACGCGTGATTGGACACGCATAGGTACGATTATTTCTGCTACATTTTTTCAAAATAAAAGGCAAACACAAAGCTAGAGTATCAATCTGCACTTTCTCACAAAAAAAAAAAGGGGCCAGTATGAACACAACCTGTCATAGGAATCCTCCATGTCAATTGTTCACAATCAACAGGGGACGAAATCCAATATCCTCATCCAACGGCTGATATTATCAACATGTCTTGGTGGAAGCGAAATTCTAACCAGAAATATTCTGTCTCACGTTTTTGTTGGCTGTTAAAGAATTCTCAGTAAGATATCAAGATGAGTACGAAATATATCAGTATAAATACAATCCAAGAATAAAAGTTACCCCAAGATATTGGGAGAGTCTAGATGAAGAGTGGACAAGCCCTGTACTCGAATATGACATAGCATACTCCTCTATATTCTCTAACCTGAGTGTTATGATAATTTTACATAAGATGACATCCATTAAACACATCAGGTCTTTGATCAGCATTAATTCAATGGAAACATACCTGTAAAGATAATTGACCATGATACCTCCACTTTGTTTAATGCCCTTCTCTGACTGATCGGCCATCCAGTTTATTCTCTCAATCATCTGCCAAAATAGCTAATGTTATTATGTAAAGCCACCAAACTGTTTGAAGTAACTAATCATACAAAACGGCCAAAATCGCTCACCCTAAGAGAAAAAAAGGTATTAAAATAACATTGTCTAAGACTATTTGAAATTTTAACTTTTCTAGTGCAGGCAAACCAAAAAAAATTTCTGATCCAAAAGCAAACTGGCTCTGCAACATAAAACATTAGAAACTGAATTTATGATAGCGCCTAACTTACAGCTCCATTTTGCAAATGAAAATTTGCAACAGCATCGAGAGCCTTTCCTCGCTTTTTCTCTCTGGCAAGGTACCTAATTATTATAACAAAAGGCCATCAGCAGTTGCTGTAAACAAATGATGTTTCACCACCTATACTCAGAAAATGAACTGATATGTCCTTTCAAGATGTGCATAGACAACAGAAGTAATCAAGTAGTGCTGCTGCATACCTTGCACACAAACGCATAAGAGGAGATTTCAGTGCAGCAGAAATCTTTTCAGACTTTATCCATTGATTTGATCTCAGTAAATCGTGCAATAGTTCAATTCCTTGTTTTCCATCAGCATGTTCGCTGCAGAACAAAACCAGCATCACATATAATTAAAAATCATGACAATATTTTAGACATTTACCTTCTTTATTTGTTGAATGTACATCCTTTATTTGTTGAATAGCCAAGGCACAACAAATTTCAACATGTGTTGATTGATTTCAGAAAACAACAACAACAACAAAGCCTTTAGTCCCAAGCAAGTTAAGGTAGGCTAGAGATGAAACTCCGAGAGACGACTAAAAAGGAGCAACCGGCAATCAAGGTTCAGACATGTGAATTGCTAGCCTTCACGAACTCCTATCCAAAGCTAACTCCTTGGCGATATCCCAATCCTTCAGATCTCTCTTCATAGACTCTTCCCAAGTCAAGTTTAGTCTACTCTACCTCTCTTCACACCGTTTGGCCGACTTACCATCCCGCTACGAACCGGTGCCTCCTGTGGTCTTCGTTGAATATATCCGAACCACCTCAAACGATGCTGCACAAGTTTCTCCTCAACTAGTGCCACTCCTAATCTCTCTCGTATGTCATTGTTCCGGACACGATCTCTCCTCATGTGGCCACACATCCATCTCAACATACGCATTTCGGCTAAATTGATTTCAGAACACGCTAAGCATTTTTCGGTCAATATCAAAATCTTAAGAAAATTGAAGTGGGTGCATTAATAACTTTCGAAATAAAAAAAAAGAAGGGTTTATGCAAGAAGGTCAAGGACAGGAATACTACTGAAATCAGGAGAAATTCAATTTGCCACATTTTGTCAGAATGGAACATACATGGCATCATGAATCATCTTCTCTTCATCGGGGAGAAGGATGGGTTCTCTGAAAGCAGAACTAGCTCCCCCTAATGAATCTGCTTCTTGTGACTCAGTCTCTGCTAACTTTATTTGGGAGGCCAGCTTAGCAAGAAGCCAGTGCATGAAACCAGGAATTGGGCTAAGTGTTGCAAAAGTCTGTGAGAAATAACAGCACCAGGAGTTGTGACAGTTGAAGAACCCAAAAAATACAACTTGACAGACAAATTTCATATTATAACAATCAATGCATACACATTGAAGAATATAGTTACTGCATTCCCAGCGATTTAGCATAGAAGCATGTGCATAGCTGTGACAATTAATACTGGGTATTGAAGTGGTACCTGTATTAAAGGCATATCTCGTCTCAACATGTCAATCACACGCTTGAGAAGAAACTTCCCTAGATTAATACCTGATAGTCCAGGCTGACATAATAATAACGAATCAGCTCTAGACACAGTTTCTTGGTCAATCCAATGCCCACCATAGAGGTTTGTTTTACCTGGGTTGAAGATATTGAGTAAAACAGTGCACAGCTGGCTTCTGATTCAGGAGCCGGAGGGACATCCCACAAAACCTCCTGTATGACATAACAATAAGATCACATTCAATTGAATCGGAGCTGATGAGGTTGAGAAGTGGATACCCATTTAATTGAATAAACCTATGACAGAATTACCTGTATAGATGATGCCATATCTTGGAGCAAAGCAACTTCAATGAAAATCAGGGGTTCCCCTGATGTCAAGAAAGATAGTAAGAGAACTAAGAGAGAGTTCACTGCAAATTCATGTAAAATCATACAGAAAGCACCCAAACAGTGAATTGGTGCACTTAACATCTTAATCAGTAACTCCATAGGCGCTTCGTTCTTGCGGAAAAAAACAGTAACAGGTACTCCCTCCGGTTTTAAATTATTGACACTGTTGACTTTTAACATCAACTTTAACCATTCGTCTTATCCAAAAAATTTGTTCCAATGTGTGAAATTATTAGTCGTAATTTAAATTCTACTAATGATAAATCAAATAATAACAAAATTTTACACACTTGAATAAATTTTTTGAATAAGACGAATGGTCAAAGTTGATGTTAGAAGTCAACGGTGTCAATAATTTAAAACCGGAGGAGTACATGTTAAGGAATGTATCAATGAATTCATGAGTCAAGATATCCGCATCTTGTTACATGCAAATCCATGATCGCGTGGACAATGGTGTTTATGGTATCAACAGTAAGCATTAATACTAAAGAAGTGCATCAAACAATTAGCAACCAAAAAGTTAATCCAACCTGGTAATGCTGGATGGAAGTACCCAAAGCAACGGCGCCCTACACCCAACCTTCTCTTCAAGTCTATCAGATTCCTGATTGGATGCACAGCCTGCATAAGGACGACATAACCATCAGCGAAACCATGGAATCACACAATGAAAGCCTCAGGTAACCCTCTGCGCCAAATCAAAACAATGGGGCAGGCCAGCCACGAACTTCATATGCCACAATCTTCTCTAGCAATGAAGCCGGATCATCCCAGGTAATCTGGTGAAGAGTCAGCGCCGCAGGGCTGAGCCAGGTTACGAGCTTTTCCTTCAAGTACGAATCCAATGCGCGAAGTGCTGGGGCGTTCTCCTCCCTATATGCAAATTTGCAAAGTTGCAATAATCCAGACACCTCAATCAACTTATCAATTTCTAGCAATGACAACAAATAAGAATGGCAACCACAGCGTTGATAGCAACCTCACCCCAGTAATGCGAGGAGATCGGCGCGGAGCACAGCAAGGAGCTTGAGCCCGCCGGGCTTCGCGTTCATCGCCTCGAGGAAGCCAGAGTACCTGGGCCGGAGCGCTTCACGGAGCCCGCGCTCCATCCGGTACAGCGACGCCGCGGCGCCCTCCTTCCCCTCCTCCGCCCCATCCTCCACCTCTTCCCCGCCCGCCACCGCGGCGGCAGAGGCGAGGCTCATGTACTGGCGCATGAGGTCGCGGACGCGCGCGCGGGGCACGTCGTAATCGGTGGCGAGGGAGCGCAGGACCTCGCGCCGGCCGCCATGGTCGAGGGAGCAGTACCCGTCGGAGAAGCGGTCGAGCGCCACGGCGGGCGGGGACGCGGCCGAGGCCGACGCGTGGAGCCAGTGTCGCACGGAGGCGGCCGGGTCGAGGTCCGCGGGCGGAGGAGGGGACGCCTGCGGTGGCGGGGAGGGGAGAGGATCCGGGTGCATGCGGCCGCGGAGGAGGACGGCGAGCGACTTCGAGGAGTGGCTCCTGGTCATGTGACGGAATCAGAATCGCCGCCGACGAGGGACGGAAGCAGCGGCTTGGACCGGGCGGGGGACAACGTGGTAGTTCCGGTTCTGCCGTCAAGGTGTCAGCGTTACCGGTGCCAGTACAGTACTAGTACGAGCTTCTCTTTGCCTTCCTTCCAAGCAACGAAAGTTGTTTCGAACCTTTTTTCGAGTTTGGACTTTGGACACATGCCATGTCACTTCAAGGTTATTAAAAGCATCTCCACAGTTTTTTATATTGACTTTTAAATTCAACTTTAATTATTCACTTATTAAAAATTTAATAAATTTTATATATTTTGATATAATTTGATTTATCATTAAAGTTATTTGAATTACAACTTAAAATTTTACACATTCAAAAAAAATTTTGAGTCAAAGTTTAATTTAAAAGTCAACAGCGACATCAATTAAAGAACAGATAGAGTAATATTTAGCTCTTAAAATTAAATTTAAGTAGTTCTCAAAAGATATTGGGAATAAAATAAATATTCTCTTTCAACAAATTCCAATAACTCCTGTCGATTTTAAATTATTGACACCGCTGACTTTTAACATCAACTTTGATCATTTTTCTTATTCAAAAATTTTGTTCCAATGTGTAAAATATTAGTCATAATTTAAATTTCACTAATAATAAATCAAATAATAATAAAATTTTATACATTTAAATAAATTTTTTGAATAAAATAAAAAGTCAAAGTTGATGTTAGAACCTCCAACAACTTCCAATAACTTCCTTCGATTTTAAATGATTGACATCGTTGATTTTTAATATCAACTTTGATAATTCATTTTTTTTAAAAATTTTGTTTCAATATGTAAAATATTAGTCATGATTTAAATTTCACTAATAATAAATCAAATAATAATAAAATTTTATAGATTTAAATAATTTTTTTTAAATAAAACGAAAGGTTAAAGTTGAAGTTGAAAATTCCATTGCGGAGTAGACTTGCGTGCCGTTTGTCATCCAGATCGAACTAGTCAACGCTTACGCTCATGAATAAAAACAGAAGCAGGCTGAGTCCATTGCGGAGTAGACTTGCGTGCCGTTTGTCATCCAGATCGAACTAGTCAACGCTCATGCTCATGAATAAAAACAGAAGCAGGCTGAGCCGCTGAGGACCTGAGGTGTTCTTGGCTTTTTGCATTTTTTTTCTCTTGACCGCAATAGTATTCTGATCATACTGATGACGTCTTATCACGTTCGATCGATTTGCTTTTTGGCTAAAACGTTTTCCATCGTTTCACGCATCAGCTATGATCTTTCATGTTTCCTGTATGCGAAAAGCTGCTAAAACAATAAAATTATGATACGATCAGAGATGTGAGCTACGATTTTGACTTAGAACCGCCAGATTTTATCTTTTCAGGAGTTCCACCGGGGTCCCTAAATTTGGGAAATGAAACACTCCATTTAGGAACTAGGTATGTTTAGAAACCTGATTTAGAGGATTGTTGGAGATGTATTTTTCCAATAACTTCTTACGTATATTTTTATTTAGGGATTTGATTTAAGGAATCATTGGAGATGCTCAAAGTGGACATATAACTTTGAATATCTTAAATTTAAAAAACTATAATAACATGTATCAAATTAATCTTTTTTTTCTCTTTCGGAAGAAAAATGCTTTGAGACTTTGGACGCTCTACAAACTCTGAATTTGTTTGAACGAAATCATGCGGGTATTGATGATTTTAATCACCTCTTCCATTACATAAGCTATTCCTAGTTGTGGTGGTAATTAGACTTGGATTCGAACTGTCGATGTTAATTTACGAGGATGCTTCCTGTGGATTCGGATTGAACAATTCTAATAGTACTCTTTTTATTTTTTAATTGATGTTGTCGTTTATTTTTAAATTTAACTTTGACCATTCGTTTTATTAAAAAAATTGATAAATTTTATATATTTTGATATAATTTAATTTATCATTAAAGTTATTTAAATTATAACTTAAAATTTTATATATTCGAACAAATTTTTTGAATAAGACGAATAGTTAAAGTTAATTATACAAGATGCTTTTTATGAATTCAGACCGGCGGCCCATGTAAAAATTATCACGCCATGCTTAAACTGAGCGAGCCAGCCCATAGGTGGGCACGGCACAGCCCATGCAAAATTAAGATTGTGGTCTGATCGATCATCTCAGTTCAGTCCAGATTTGTTTCTTTCCTATTTTCCACCCTCTCTACCACACTGACGGAACACATGGCTGCGGTGAGAGCTGTCTCAGATACTCTTCTGTTTAGTGGTCTTAAACTAGAGAATTTTTTTAAAAAAAAATTCTGAATCTTATTTCCCCGGTTTTGATTTCCTTTTCATAGAAACCATTTTTTCAGGTCCTGATGACTTAGATGTTGCGTTGGTAAACAGCGTAGACTTTGTATATCACAAATACGGGGGAACGTTTAATTTCCAACTTCAGTTGGTGCATGATGTTGATGTTGGAACTATTGGGAAGCCTTTACATTTTTTTTAATATATTTCTGATCAGTGTATTCTACATCAGCTTTAGACTTATATATCGTTGGTGTTCATACTAAAGGCCTTTTTGAAAGGGCTTCCAGTTTTTGATTCTCAAGCAAAACATAGAAGATCTGTTAAACATTATTTTATAAAGATTCTGTGAAGTGATTTTCTAAAATAAACTAAAGATCTGAGAGCTGAAAAAACTAGCTTATCTTGATTCTGTGAACTGATTCTCTATCTTGATTTTAAAAGTTTAATTAAAAAGAATTACTTTTAGGTTCAGAATCACTTCACAAGATAATTAAAAATGAATCAAAAAATTAGAAGCTGAAAGGTCTGCCAAAAAGCAACAGTTTATGAATAACCGCATTGTTTGTTGACAAATATGTAAATGCTAAAGATATTAGCATTTCTTGTAACTAAACTATGTGCAGGCGCCAAGCACAAGCAAACCTTGATAACATTCTTCTATGAGCACCTAAATACTGCAGCTCTTTTTATTTAACTACTGCTTTTTAGTTGAAAACACAATCACCATTTTGTTACTGACAGTATCGGTCTTGGTAACTAACTTTCTAAATCACCCCGACGTAGTCCCAAGGGGTGTACAGTATAATATAGGAAGTAGGTTATGCCGATATAAACACTGCTGAAGTACGAAAGGAGCCCACATTATGTGATGGAATATCACACCGTAAACCGCCCAAAGCGCAAATGAACCAATTTTGCCTCCTTTATTCGCTATTTTTTTCTAGTGACAAAGCTATTGGAGGAGCTGTACACACACAGAAGTTTACCGAATATTGAAAGCATCTTTTCAATGGATGAATATGTTCGTCTTTACCTCAGCACACTCGTCGCAACATCGTCCGACAGTAACTTCATCAGTGGATTAATTTGCTAGTCCTACCTAATCTTTGTCATGTTTTTCGCTGTTAGTTACCGACCAGTTGGGATGATGTACGTGATCAGCCGACGGCTTTGGCGAATTCAAAGAGGAATACCAGGGCCAGTCGAGTGACTTGTGGCCGCCTGTGCATTCCAGACCTTTCTTTCCTTGACAAGTTGCTTATGACGACGGTCAGGACGCATGCCGCAAGCTACGGGTTCTACTTTCAGCTAAAGCACGGAAGACGAAAACAAAATTTACAGGAAAATTTGATCTCTTATCAATATGAAATCCTTGGGAGTTTCCATAGATGACGCAACAAACTGGAGAGTTCCGCATTGAACCAATTTTAATTTTGAGTCTCAAAATAAAAATCACCTTTTACCAGAAAGATGCACAGATATCTTTTTTTTTTTAGAAAACGTACCGATACTGAGACGTCCACGAAAACAATACTGTAGACTCGTACAGTAACATGAAAGAGAAGTTGAATTTGAACGGCACCACTAGCAGAACAAACCAAAAAAACAAAAAATCGCCCCATCGGAATATGCTCGCATTCTTGGACCCTCATACACTATTAACAGAGAGAATCTATCCCTTTGCACAGTTCAGCCACTAATCAGCGTTCCAGTTTCAGAAAACTTCAATCATCTCGTAAGAAGTTATAGACTAGATTTTTTTTATGTTCAGGGGAAATTTCGTTCTCTCTTGCTCCGATGGACCATCAGATTTATTCGAATAATCTTGCCCTTGTCAGCACTCTTTCATCGAGTGGCTTCAGCAGGAGAATGACCGGCTTCTCTAAACCATCAGTCGCTTGCCGAATGCCGAGTTCAGGGCGGATCAGTGCCGTTTACTTCTGCATCCCTTCCTTCTGATACATGGCACTCAGCGTGGAACACCGCTCGCACCGGCCGGTGGTCGGATAACCTGTAGTTGCACGTCTCATATTGGACTTGCTTCAGGCCCTTGCCGCGCCACAGAATACGATCGCACCTGCTCGAAAGTAACACCTCTGTTACGGGTCACATTCACCACTCGAAAATCCTCGTGCTGCTTGCAAGATTCAGTGCATCTATTTATGTGGTTCAGTGACTCGTGTGTAGGCATCGCGGTTGATAAGCTATCTCTTCTTCAAAGCAAAATTAACAATATGTACATGCAGCAGAGTTTATTTAGTCGAGAGCTGACCATGCTGGCGCGCGCTTCTTCTCTCCCCGTGCACCATCAAAGCACCAGTGGTACTGATCGGAGTTTGGGTGGAACTTGTAGGTGGGAAAGAACGTAATCGAGCCTTCTTGCCATCCCTCAAAATGCCGGCCCCTTGAGAACTCAAATAATAGCTGCGGTCGCACCAGGAAAAAAACGACGTGATGTTTATATGTATTAAAGACAGATCAAGATAGCATGTTGGAGATATCTTGGTGAATAACATACCTGATCGTTTTCTAACAAGATTGCCCAGTTTTTTGCTTTCACCAGGGACCTCGTCTCGGCCTCTTCTAATGATATCCTATAATTCAAGTCACCGAGCAAAACTACCTGACTGCAACAAGGAGAATGAAAACATAGGGAATATAATAAACAAATTGTTGCATGATGCCATTTTGTGGTAGCTTACCAGATTATTGTTCTCAGCTGGGATGCCTCTTCATTTTCATTTAGTAAGAAGGCAAAATATGTTTAGTAAAATTAAAACACAAGGCCAATCAAACTAACAAATAAGAATTTAAATATTTAACAAAATATAGAACTTAATCTAACATTTAGAGATGACATTTTCACTAATTATTTGATACCATCCAAACTACCAGATATGCTTAGGCATCGATATTGACTTATTGTATAGTAGATCTAAGAGGAATTATACGTCAAGTCATTGGCCAATGTAAAACCTGAAAACTATGAAAACAATGAGCTGGGATAATGCACCTACTCGTGGTCAAGAATCTTCTCTGGCAATTTCTGAGCTCCATCACCAGGGAACCTCGTCCTTGCAAGAATATCTACAGCATCCAAATTCCTCAGCAGCACATCCCCTTCTTTGCCACCTGAAGCCAGGTGACAACAAACGAAGCAGAAGCTCGTCTCCCGCAACACAAATCGGATGGAAACAGAACCCTGCAATCAACAGATCCACGCACAAGATCATGTGATTACATTAGGGGTCACTGGCTCTTCTTCCTTCCCATACAAGCTATCATTTACCTTGTTCCCTAGGCAGCCCATGATACCCGAACCAATGCATGACACATCCAGATGGCGAATGAATGGCATTAGGCTGCTCCTCACCCATACCGTGGTAAAGATGCCAACCATCTGCTTGCTCCTGATGCAGCTGAAGTATTCTCCCTGGGCAGAGCTCTCCATTGCAGTGCTGTCTGTAGATGCTTGGTGCGAATATGCCCCTTCCATGATTCTGTTTTTGTTTAATGCCTCAGAAATAAGTGACTTCCACTTTGTTGATATACAGCTCTTCTTAGGGCCAAGCACATTTCTTGCATTGAGTGGTACTATCTCTTGGAACCTAAAGCACCATCAGAAAAAATCTTATCCCGCTAGAACAAATATTGTGTTTACAATTGATAAGTTAGTTGGTCAAACTGAACAGGCTACCCTATAACATATATGTCGTAGAAGTTGTCTCTCGAATCCAACCAATCCTCCAAATCCAGATCATCAGATGGCACAATCCCACCAACGTTCCAGGTACCAGCAAACACCCTACATAGCATGAAGAAAATGAAATGCTATGAAGTATGAACAGACTCCAGAACTGCAAGGCTGCGCACTGCTAGTCACCTGTATATTAGTGGATCATTAGGTCTGGTCAAGGGTCTCTTTCCCATGGTTTCATCCACTTCGCTTGAAACCTCAGAGATGGATCCGTGAACATGCAGCTGTTGGCGGTGCAATAATTTACTACTAGTTTCTAGCCTAGGCAGGATGATCTAGAAGAGGAACAGCAGATGTTATATGATCCAACTTTGATGCAGAGGGAAAAGAAACGAGCAGACACTGATTCATGGCTTCTCACTGGTCTCACCTTTCTATTATCTCCCATGTTGTAGTAGAGGCAAGGAGATCACCTCCCTGTCTAATAGCCGCATGCAGGAGCATACACATGCACGAGCAAGCAACAGCCAAATAAGGCGAAGTGCTGCGTATGATATATAACTCAGAAAACGAGCAGGAAGAGAAAGGCATGAAACTGTAGCTATGATGTTGACAGAATTGCAAGTAGAGCTTCTTATAAACTAAGAATTGCAAGTAGAACTTCTCATAAACTATCTTCAGAACATCCACACAGCACAACACTTGTCAAGCATTTTGTGGACTAGCAGGTGGACTGACAGTTAAGATCTGAACAAAGGCATCAGCTATAGTTTAACTTTCAGCATATCCTGTGTCCATCACTGTATCAAAAGAACTTAAGTAGTAGTACATGATATATTAAATGATATCAGCTCACTGGGGAGAATACTTCAAGTGGTATAAAAAGTAATGCATACATGCTATCCGGAGTGTTCTAATTGGTAAGTTACTCTTTCATAGCTGATGATTTGGCTGGGTAAGAAGCCATTCCCTTGTTGAATAATGGCTGGGTGGTAAGAGACAAAGGCACACTTGTGCAACTTGCTTACCTAATATATATTCTTATTATTATCTTTTCGTTGAGCTGCCCTTGGGTTTTTGGCAAGGCAATCATGCAACTTGTGTTTCAATTTTGCGAGAATTTGGACTCTTGTCCCTATTTGCATGTGTCTGTTGTTTAAAAAATCATAGCAAGAGACCTCATGGTTGTCTCACCTTTTCTGCTGTAGTTCACTGCACTGATAGATCTTGTAGGTAGGCTAGACTATAGACCTAAAACTATTCCGCTAGAGAGTTAATGCGCTTAATTATGTGCCATTTTCTAGAGCAAGTGTGATATCATGCTTACCTCTGCCTGGGCCTGAAAGCAAGATATTATGCTCAATGGTTATCAGGTTGTGATTCTCTACTTTGAAGGAAAGAGGACGCAAAAAAATTGCAAATAGTAAATTCTTGGGCCAGCTACTAGAGCTATCACTACCAGATTAAAACAATAACTCATTCAGTTCTATTATAGCTTCAAAGTTTACAAAGAAAATATATAAGCTAGTGAATCGATCCAAAAATCAAAACATGTGAAAGGGATGAAGAAAAGAGACAAGCAAGTACCTGTAGGCAGGTGGCAGGAGCAGCGCCCATCGCTCATTTTTCAGATCAATCAAATTGGAGCTGGTTGACTGCCTCATGTTTCTTTATTCAGCAAGGCGCCAGTACTATAAACCTCACTGTTCTTTTTTGGCATTATTAGAAGGAAGAAGTAAAGGATGGCCTCAGATCAGCTGATGAATGATGCTGTCCGTGCATTTCTGTAGAACCTATAAGGTAGCCTGCAGCCATGCACAGCCGTGGAACCTAAACTGCATCTGGCAAGATCTGTAGATGCAAAATGCCTGAATGGGCAATACTGAAATACACAGCCATGCACAGCTGTGGAACCTAACCCATATTTGTCTACACAGTCAGATTCCCGTAGAATTTCTCATTTTAAAAATGAAATAGTCCAGATTCAAATATTTTAAAAAGGCAAACTTGGAAAATCAGTCATAAAAATCCAAAAGCTACCAGATTTTCTTTATAGCTTATCTTGATGCCAGGCCTGAATATGGAACTTAACCTTTTGCAATTCGAATACAATAGCAGAGCCCTTTTGCATAATCAGAGTCAAAATCACACATACGAGTACATAAGATTTTTTTTTTAACTTAAAACTTACTTGAATATTGCTGAATGAATGTGATTCTCAGTCTCCCTTTTCTATGAGATCAGCACCACCATCATTGAATTCAAGAGAAATAATGATAAAAAAATAATAACTTAGTTCTTTGCAAGTTTCAAAAATAACACCAGATCACAAGTCTCTTCCAAAAAAAAAAAAGTTCCTACCGCCACTGTAATCACCTCCAAGCGAAATTAGGCAAGTACAGCAGCTACCAAATCAGGTCTAGCTTGATTTCTGAATAGTAAACAGATCCAATAGAAACGGAAACTTTCATCATGCCTACTAAAAAGGTGCAATCCCACAATGAAATGAGCTGCAAACTTTATGCTGTATCCACAAGTATAGAGTGGTAGCAGCTAGCTTAAGTAGCATGGCTAGAGGCAGAAAAGGTTATTTTCTTTACTAATGATCTGCTTTAATGGCAAGCTGAGGGAAAGACGAAAATATATGCAATAGCTCATAACAGAATGAAAAACTGACTTGCAGTTAGCTACAGCTGACTAGCTTGAGGTCCAATACGCGATCTGAAATGTCAAATAACATAATTTCATTGCAATAATTGCAGTTGCAAATATTTGTCAGTTGCCACCTCAATGAAGTATACCAAGCAACAATGTTGTGCGCACACTAACTGCGCAAAATGACAAGGGAAGAGGACCCCTACAGCAAAATTATGTTAACATCTCATTTGTTTCACAGTACACAAAAATCAGCAAAATTTTGCACCATTCTTCTGCAAATGCAAAGATTCTAGAATGTTATGCATATTCCTTTTCAGATTTACTCAAAGTACACAAGCGCAATTCTTCAATAGTGGATGCAACTGTACCAAATAGTGATTCTAATTTCCCCATATCCATCAAATATTTCCTTGTATGAGGGGTACTGTGTATGGATCAATCTTTTCCCTATAATATAAATATGCGCAGCTCTTCTGCGTGCTCAAGAAAAAAATATATTTCCTTGTATAACTGATAAGATAAGAGCTAATCTGAATTTATCTAATTAATGTGCCATTTTCACTCATATTATACAGAAGTGAACTAGGAACAAGTTTACGTAATTATAAGAGATATGAACTGAGGTCAATAAAAGACATGTCAATGTTCAGTCAGATTAGTTTGATGGAACGTATGCAATTATAGAAACAAATTGTGAGCAAGGTTTCAGTTTGTGTTGATGACAAATAGGACATCCTACAATTATATCCTTGTTTTTCTGTTATGCTGAGTGGGCCCATGTACCTCACTTGGCATGTGACACCAAATCAGATCAGAAAATTTTGGCACAGCAAGAATTAGAACAATAAAAAATGATGCTGCGGGGATCTTCTTCCCCTCTTAGTGCATAATACATTACTTTTGCAAGACAAATCTCACTATTTGCTTTATGTCTCCAATGCAATAGCCACAAGGACACCATGCAAGCATGTAGGAGTAACTAAAAAAAAAGAGACAACATCCAAGGTGATTATATATTAGTATCTGACCTCCATAATTCTGTTTATATAACTAATAAATTGCTCAGATGCAGTTTCATATATATATGCAAGTAGATAAAGATTCTTCTATTACAAACAACAGGAACTGAAAAAGTGATGAGCAGTGAAGGTACCAGATTATTCTATGCGTTATTTTCATCTATTGATAGACCCTGCAGTACTTCTACCATATCTGGCCCATACTTTTAATTAACATGTTCTGCCTCCATAATCACCACACGTCCAGAACATAAAGGGGCAAAATGAGAGATGAATATTATACTATTGTAATATTCAATCTTCCCCTCAAACTCTAAAGCATGGGCTACAGAACAAAAGTGTTATGCCAAACTCCTTTTTTTCCAACAGACAAATAATTTGAAAAAAAATAAAAAGCTCCTAAGAAAAATGGAAAACTAGATACACTGTGAGGCATCTTTACAGGTGTATTTGGTTAACTGGTTTCAGAACTAACTGTGATCGGTCCAGCCTGCAAGAGGTACAAATAGATTGACCCAGAAACATATGAGAAATGTTACAAGCTTACCCAATACATACACTAGAGAATAACTTTAGAAACAAGATGCCAAACTACTATCTGGATACATTTTAAAAGGCTCACATCTAGCTTAGTCAGTGAAGTTGATTATAAACAAACCTACAATTATTGAAACATCATCAAAAGCATGTATAATAAAGGAAGAAGGGAAGATTGGGATTCATATCACCGTGGCCTCCAAAAGCAGTAGCACAAATGCATAAAACAAGAAGCCAAGGAGCACAACATATTGAATTTGTGCACACGGATGCTGCATGCAACTAAGCAATGGAATAACGCTTGTAACTTGAATTAAAAAAGACAATCATAAAGACAAATTATGATAAAAGAAAATGAAAATTCCTATACAAAGTTTAGTAATATAATACACATATAAAAAATAAATCTATCACTTTCCAATGCCACATCAATTCTAATTTCTAAATCATCCTGATCCTCAGTTTCAGAAACACCAAATCCACAAATCACACAGAAGCAAAGAGACATTTTGAGTATGAGATAAAAAAAAAAAACTGTACATTATTGTATCTCATGACAAGATGAACCAACCAATTGTGTGACATAATTGATGATTCAGTACCAGCAGGAGCATCACATAAATGACAAATGTCATAAGGTGCATGTAGCACTATACTCACACCAAGCTGTTCATTTCAGAAAAATAAATAAATAAACAGAGAGAGAGAGAGAGAGAGCAAATTTTATAATAAACAGTATGAAAGTGGTATTCGCAGCACCATACCATACAAACATATGACAAAACCATGAAGTGTTTCTGGATTGGTAACATCTTCAGCAGAAATATTCATTCTTGCAGTTTTCAATTATGGAATACATGGCGTTGGAACATATTTTTGACAGCAATAAAATAACAGACAGTTATAATAGTGTTATGGCAGCAGCACCTGCAGTTATCAGATACACATCAAACCACTGACTTTCCTTTATTGTTACAATAGTAATCCCTGAAATATTCAATCAACTGTCCAATCAGGCAGAGAAAGCTGAAGGATAAACAGAAACAGAAAAAAAAAACGAATTAGATATGGTGATTCAGAAAACAATACTGAACCATGCTTTTCTTTTTTAACTGGCACTAAACTAACATGTATCAGGAAATTACATTATTTTTAGCACAACTCTAATACTATTTACATCTCAAGTAGGGTCTTTCCTACTCTGTACATATGATAGAAAACAAGAAATGACCATGAAGGCGTGAACACAGGAAAACAACATGTTAAAATGTTTACACTATTCTATACTCTATAGCATGTATTCCAGTTCCACTAACTGACGTTAGTGGAGGAGCCTTGTGACCGATTCACCTCACCATCTCTGAAGAATATCCAACCTTGCGCTCAACCAATTGATGATGTCATTTGCTATATCATCCCTTTCAGGTTCAAAGAGAAGATCATGTAAATATCCATCATATAACTTTATTGATTTACTTGTTGACATCGATAATTGGTATAATCGCTGTGATGCTTTCGGATCAGTGATCGTGTCAGCTGTACCATGAAGAACTAAGAAAGGAACAGTAACTCTGCTCAAGTTTCTATGCAAATAAGATGTTATCCGGAGAATTTCATTTCCAGTTCTAACTCTAATTGGTCCAGTATACACAAGTGGATCTGAATACTTCATCTTCAGAGCCTCTGGATCACGGGAAACAGGAGGTCCTCTTTTATGCAAAGCACTAACTCTGTATTTTGGAGCTAGCACAGAGAAAATTGGTGCAACAACCTGATATTTAAGATATATTATTAGTATGTGGTGTTTTCTTAACAAGATTGCTCAAATTAGAGGCATGGAAGGATGTACTTACTTTGATGATCGGATGAGATGGTTGAACATGAATAGCTGGTGATGTTAAGACCACACCTTCTACAAGAAGTTCTACACAAGGATCTAGTGCTGCCTTTGGATGTTCATGAAAAGAGGAAAAAATAATTGAGGTTAGAACACCATTTATGTAGCCAGTCTCACTCTACATCAACAACAAAGCCATTCTGTCACAAGAAAGTTGGGGTAGGCAATCTCAGTATGATGATGATAAATCAAATACTCAAATATGCTTTTGTTTTACCTTTAAAACAATAGCTCCACCAGTGGAGTGCCCAAATAAGAAACATGGTAAACCGCAATTTTCCTCCATAACAACCTCCTCGAGAAATTCTTTCTGTGCAGGAAACCAGAAACTTTGAAGAATCAAGAAATCAGCTATGAAAAAAGCTTCTAATTGATGCATGCTCATTTATTCGGTATTAAGAAACAGTACCAAGTCGCCCACAGCATGATCAAGTGATGAAACGTATCCATGAACCCCATCACTTCCACCATGTCCTTACGAGAGAAAAGATAAAATACGACAAGATGACTATCAGAAGAATCCAAAACAGAAGAAAAGAGAAAAAAACGAAATGCAATTAATAATCAGCCCGCTAAAGCAGCATTGCAAAGAACAGACTAGTTATCAAAAGGATCAGTAATATCAAATCAGCAAGAAGGTTGACACTAATACAATTGTTTTGTCTCTCATGCTTATATTCTAACAACACAGTAGGGCAACTACTCATTATTGAGAGTATTCATTTGAACTAACCCACCTCCTCAAGCCCGCTGTTATCAAATCAATTGAGTAACAAACATTTGGATATAGATTTGCATTATGCATATATGAAATTGACGGGAGGTATCTACCTTATGTCTCTACAGTGCACTCAGTTTATAATTTGAAAGGAATTAATGGCTAAAGCCAACAAATCATGAACATCAGCCACATACTTTTGGTGTTGTCGACCCAATATTCTTTTTGTTAGAAGTAGTCCCAAATGGACAACATTTTGCTCCTCTATTGAATAACTTAAAGTTTCAGGTCTCAGGTTAACTTCATAAGTTACTCATTTAGTTGATCTTAAAGAGATCACTGAAAACAGTGGGCAGATCAGGCAAAATTATACTCGAGCACTAATTGTGACAGTAACTCACCAATCCAGTCCATGGCATACACTTTAAGCCCTTGATCATTCAACAATTTGGCAAAATGATTGTACCTTCCACTGAAATCAGCTGCTGTCAGCAAGAACCACGATGAACAGCAAAAGTCGATTTTGAATATATGCATATTATTTGTATGTACCTATGCTCATTTAGACCATGCAATAGAACAACGATGCCCCTACAGATTCGAAAAGCAAAAAGATAGATCAGTAACAAATATTCAGGAAATGCAGAACATCTTGTGTTGTTGGTAACCATGTTATCATACAAGCTAGATAAAGATTTGTGCCTACAGCAGGCTGAAGGGGTCTCATGACACAAAGCATGCAGAACTTGATGCCTAAAGCATATGATAAACAGTATTCTCTTTTTTCTATTAAACAGCTGTTGTTCAATACAGGCATTGACATAAATACAACCACACATTTACCCAAAAGAGCAGCATGATCCAGCATAGAATGGAAAAACCATCAGAAATAAGGTTTCTCCACATAGAATATTCTCTAATTTTAGGAGGCACTGACAAAAGAGAGCTTCTACTTCAGTTTTTTTGTTTTGTAGATTTGTTCAAGGTTCAAGCAATGGTGCATAAAGTTTTATCTGAGGCTATTTTACTTGATGACCCCATGCCATAACTCCCAGATTCAGATTTGTAACAATTCTCCAAAAAGGCCATATTCAATAGGTTACATATAAGCATAGCCGCTGCCTTTGTTTGCTTCTGCAGCCATACATGGCTGCATCTACATCACTCAGGAAGAAAAAAAATAATTCTCGAATAAAAAATGGAGGGTATATTCACCATATTTGTCAAAAAAAAATCAGGGTCCAGTGGCTATTATCATCTTTTTATGATAATTCAATACACCACCGTACGGACCTCTAGATAGCCAAAGCAAATATGGTTTCTCTGTAGTAACCCACTTTTACACTGTCCGATCTAATACATTGTCGCAGCTCCACAAGGAACAGCCAAAAGCTACCGCTATCTCCCAGTAGATGCCCTCATATGAGCTGTGCCCACCTGCTAAAGAACAAAGCACACCCCCCCCCCCAAAAAAAAAAACAATGAACCAAAAACATGCTCAAGTCAAATCAATCCCGACATAGTAGCATGGGCGGACGGGCCTAATTATTTTGTTGTGGTGTATTAGGGTTCAATGGCCGACCGCTCAAACTGGCAATACGCAAGAGCGACAGAAAACTGTAGCGCTACCCGTGACAAAAGAGAACTTTGGCCTAGCTTCTCCATTCCATGTCCAACAGTAAGATCAAATGCACCGGGTTAGGGAGGTGTGAATACTTGACGCTGTCGGCGGCGGCCGGAGTCCAAGACTGCGTGAAGAGCGCGTCGCCCCTGGCCGTCTCGAACACCGCGAAGTCCCTCCGGCTCCTCCCCGTCCCCGCTTCCGCCTCGGTTTCCTCCCGTATCCTCCGGATCGCCAGCTCCCGCCGTACCGCCGCATCCATCTCCACCGCCCTCGTCCTCACCCACTCCTCCTCCTCCTCCTCTTCGGCCGCCGCCGCTGCGGCCATCTCCGACGCGGGCGGCGGCACCGCAAGGCAGAGCCGCTGCCGCCGCGGAGGCAGCCGCACGGCGGCGACAGGAAGCTTGACGAGAACGCGGACATCCGCCGACTGCCGCTGAGGCCGGAGCGCCGGGCGAGCCCCGGCCTGCGCCGGCGAGGCCGCGGGTGGGGCCCACATGTCGGCGAGGCCGCGGCGGAATCAGAAACGAATGCGACCAGGCCACGGGCCGACGGCAAGGGATCTCGAAATGGAAGCTTCCCTCGATGGTTAAGAAAAGAAAAGGGAAAATGCCTCGTCAAATCTGGTGATTATTATAGTGCCCCGCCGTATTTTGCACTCGTGACGAAAATGAGTTTTGGTTCCTCCTGCCACTGGCCTTTAACGCGGTTAGATGGGCCCCGATGGCAGTGGAGGACAGGTGTCTCTGGGTTCCATGACACGTGGGGCCGATATGGAAGCTCAACAGGTTTTTTTTTTTTTTTGAGAAGGGGCTTTTGAAGTTTTGAAGTCCACTTATGGCATGTTTGTTTCAGTCTTTATAATTTTGTAGATTTACTTTTACAAGATGTAAATGTTGCATGCTTCTAAAAATTTAGAAGGTAGAAATCATGTTGTGTCATAAGTTCATCATGCTGCAATTTTTACCTAATGTTTTGTTCGATGCCATATTTACATTGTACCACACACGCTCAATAGCAGCGTATAGATCGTTTCATATTGGAACTTGCTAAAAGTGTGGAAATATTTGTTCCATCACACTTACTACAACAACACTGTAGGTATGATGTGACAGGTTTGATAATCAACTCAACACACTGGGCCAACCGTATAAGGCTCATTTTGAACACGATTTTTACGTGAATTTTATAGAAATTAATTTAATTTAATTTTAAAAAAACAATAAAAATCATTCATTTCAAAGGAGGCCACAATGATGCTTTAAGATCTCCTTAAAATCTGTTAGAGTATATGGACATGATAAAAAGAAAAATTAATATACTTCCTTCGATTTTAAAATATTAACATTGTTGACTTTTTATCAATTTTGATCATTTATCTTATTAAAAAAATTGTTCAAATATGTAAATTTAGTAGTCGTGTATCAAATATCACTAATGATAAATCAAATTATAATATACTACTATTTATCATAATTTTTTGAATAAAATAAATAGTCAAAATTAATATTAGAGACAATAGTGTTAATATTTTAAAACCGGAGAAATACTATACTATAACAACTGGATTCTATCTTACCATAACAAAATGGATCCTATATAATCGTATCAATATACTCTTAACAAAATCAATTTGCAACAAAGTTCTTGTGCAGCAAGGTGTCTAAATCTACTCGCTTCATTCTCAAATTGTTGTCGTTCGTTAACTTCAAATATTAACTTTGATTATTCGTCTTACTTAAAAAATTAATTCAAATCAAAAAATTATATCTTGTAATTCAAACACTTTTGATGATAAAGTAAATTATAAATAATATATGAAATTTATTATATTTTTTAATAAAACGAATGATCAAAATTGATATTTGTAGTTAACATCGACATCAATTTAAGAACGAGAGAGTATTTTTCAGCAAATCCTAGCACCAATGAGCTACCGCAACACGTGTTACGGTATTTGGTTTTTGAAGAAAACATGTTCACTAGTTTGATTTGGCATAGTGCTCACACTCTTTTGACTTTAGCTTGCTCAATTTAGGCCCCGTTTGAATTTGAATCGGATAAGATTGTGTAAAAAAATCTGGTACGTGATCAAACAGGTAAAATTTTTGAAGATGGCAGAAAAATCTCTGCCTCCAAATTCCACAATCCTGCTATCTCTTGGACCTAGGTTAAATTAAGATTCTTCTCGTTGCATCTGTCAAAAGGACAGCTGTACCTTTATCTTATTCCCCAACACACGCTCACTCCTGTCAAAAGGCAAAAAGAACGAAGCTCGCTCATCACTCGCACGCTGTGCTCGCTGACCCCTCTTTGCTGATTTTTTCCTCATCCCCGGCCAAGCTCTTCACTCCCACACAACTAGAGCTAGCAGCTTGTGCGTTCCTCACCACCGTTCGTCGAAATCGCCGGTGAGCAGTTAGACCAGATGGATTTTCACAGTCAAGAAAAAGATGGTACGCCTCAAGGCTACAGCGTCGATAGGAATTTCTTCTCTGAGGATGCTCGTTTTTTCTGTGCATTTAGCCTTTCTCCTCAGCGTGGTGTCAAAGGATTGAAAGGCATTGATCTGAACAAGAAGTCGAGCATCCTCAACTTGAAGTCGTACATCGAGATCTTTCATCCTCCATCCGTCTCAACAACCAACGAGTCAGAACGTCTAGCCGATCGACGTGCCAATGGACGGGATCGATCTGGCAAGGTTGATCGAGTCGCTACGGCTGCTCGGATGGCTTTAAGAGTCCAGCACTCTACTAGCTCTGCTGCAGCATCCCGGCGCACACCACAGACCTCCACAGCTTCTGAGCGTGGAGTTGTCAGTGCGAGTGGTGGTCTTCTGTTTTGCTCAATGGCACTTGACTTCACGATGATTAAATTGAGCCAGAAGAAGATGAAGGTTTTTTGGACGATGCTTTGGTGAGCAGATATTTTCTTCTTCAGTTTTTTAAGTGTCCGCATAATGCTTTACTTTCATAAGTTATTATATATTGCTATCTGAACCAATACTTTATGTGTGATTAAACTGTCAATTATATATTATAAATTAATATTATGATAGACTGTAATAATATGTATGGATGTACAATATATGCTATGCACGTGCTTTTTGTTTGTAGTACTGAGGCAGCAATGATCAATTATTCAAAGGTATTTTGAACAGAAAAAATTAAATATTTAGAATATGTAGGTAGTATCTCTCGATCCAAACAGCTGGGATTTTAAAGCTTCAAAATCCCAGATTTTATAATCTTCTATAGGCTCTGTTTGGCACAGCTTATTTCTAGCTTATTCACAGAAATAAGCAGAAGCTGTGCCAAACAGCAAACTTATTTTACAGCTTATTAGTTCAGCAGCTTATCAAAATAAACTAAACAGCAACTTATTTTTCAGTTATTTTTCACCAACTAAAAAAATAAACTATTTTTTTTTTAAATTCCATCTGTACCAAACAGAGCCATAATCCCATCCCATGGATTCAAAACGCAACCTTAGTAGCATTACCGTTGTGTCACCACGTGGCTCGTGGAGGTCGTCGTCGTGGGCCGGCCAACCACTCACGTCTGCACGGACATCGACCCGGTCCACCGGGCTGCGCCACACGAAACGTGGCAGCCGCGGTCCCAGAGCCGGGACGACCGTTGGTTCCGAGGTCCAATGCCGGCTAGACTCGGTCCACCGAGAGCCACCCTGCCCCTTCGCTCGGTCGCTACTTTAACGCTATGCCGCGCACCAAATCGTACCCACCATTCTTATCGCTAAATAATCAGTCACCCCGAGCCGGCCATATCGAACCGAATCGAATCGCTGCGAGGGGAGCGCGCACCGATCGCCGGCGATGGCCAGCCTCACCTTGCCGCCGGTGCCCCCCAACCCGCGCCAGGATGCCATCGACCTGCACAAGGCGTTCAAAGGTTTGCCACCGCTTTCCCCTAAATTTCCGTCCGCCCCGCAGTTTCCAGGTTTCGTCGCCGCGCCGCTGGTTGATTCTCTGGCGGGGGGGTTGCACCGTGCAACAGAGTACGGTGTCCAAGCGATTTTAGCCTGGGTCTCGACAGCCTTACCATCGTCTGCCACGGTTAGGTTATAGTACAGTAGTTGCATGGGCATGAGGTGCGTTTGACTAGCCGGATGAACATTTCAGCTCGAAATCGCTGTTTCAGAGGATCATCCAGTTGAATTCGGAAGGAGAATGGAGAGATGGTTGGGGTTACCATTCGAATTCCTCTTTCTTCTCTAATTTGGGATGGTTGATGCAGTCTTTTCTTGAATTGAAATGGTAAATGTAGTCTTATATATAGGCTGCGAGTTAGGGGTGGTAAAGGGCCACGGACCATGGGCACTTTCAGTCTGGTTCGGTCCATATCAAATTTAAGCCAAAGTTTTATTCAAATTCAGTCTGGCCCAGCCCTTGACTAGGCTAAGATAAAATTCTCAGCCTGTCACCACCCCTATTGCTAGGTACCTTCTAGAGATTTGAGCGGACTGCATCAGCCAGGTTGTGAAGTCTGATGTTGTGAGAGTTTACAGGCAGGGCGAAGTGATGATAATTGCATCGATTGAGGCATTTTCTGTTTTCTCTGGCTATAATTGGAAATCAAGATAGTGAATGATACAGGTCAGAGACTGTAGACTTGGAAAGTCAGGTCTTAAGGTCAAAGGCACATATGTTTAGTTTATGGCAGGCAAAGGTGGTATGATTTCATGTATATTAGTATATAAATAAGTTATTCTACAGTGGCTAATAACAATGTTGAATTTTAAGGTTCCCAGATACAAGTAGTTTTATGAATTCCTTTCCTTGGATTTTCGTTTATTATTACTAAATAATAACAATTTGTTAGCTGAGGGGTTTCTTTACTCTCTTTTCTTTTGCTGTTTTTGACCTTTCCATGACGATCATTATTAACCTATGTAAGACTAATCATTTTAATATTGTAAATGTGTTACTTTGGATTTTCTTTAAATTAACAATTCAGGTTCCTTTTCTATAAGTGTTCTTTCTCAAGCATTTTTGTGACCTAAAACGAAACTTGTATTTAGTCATTTGGACTTTGTTGTGCTCGAATAATGTCCGGCTGCTTAGCTAGTGAGCATAGATGGTTGAACTCATATTAGAGATTGTGTTTCAATAATTGACTGGTTTGCAACAACTAAATGCTTTTACTTCAAACCTCAAGGTTTATTTACTTACAATTTAGCTTTTGTTATCTGACTTATAGGAGGTAAATATTAACATACTGAATTTTCGTTTGGTTTGGACATCGTTGATGGTCTTCCAGGGTTTGGATGTGATAGTACAGCAGTAATAAATATACTTACTCACCGTGACACGGTGCAACGTGGGCTCATTCAACAAGAATACAGAGCTATGTATCACGAGGAACTATCTCAACGTATTTCATCTGAACTCAGTGGAAGTCACAAGGCACGATAAGTTCTTGAAGAATTCTTCTCTGTAGAATAAATAAATTTTTTTAAGGTAGCCAGAGCAATTTATTTATCAAAATTGGACTATCGATACACGGAGTAGAAAGGATGGTTTAAATAGGTTGTTCAAATGGTTATCTAAAGTTGATTTTGTGAATTATGACTAACTTGTTTTGTGTGATTCCAGAAAGCAATGTCGCTGTGGATTCTCGATCCTGCTGGACGTGATGCAACAGTTTTGAGAGACGCTCTTGGTGGTGAAACTATTGATCTGAGAGCAGCCACTGAGATAATATGTTCTAGGACACCATCGCAGTTGCAAATAATGAAACAGACTTATTTTGCAAGATTCGGTACTTATCTTGAACATGACATTGGTACTCACGCATCTGGCGATCACCAGAAGGTGCTGATTCTTATTATAGAATCTGTCTCGCTTTGTTATATGTCTTCATCTGATACATGACAGATGCTGAAACTGCTTCCATTCTATTCAAAACTTGTTTTTTTGAAAGCCAAGCATTTGGAACATAAATTTGGCTAGAATTTTTGTTTTGAAAATTCCCCACATGCCAAGGATAGTCTCCAATGATGGGCCTGGCATGGTGGGTTTGGTCACACATATCAGGCATACAAAGGGCATATGAAGTTACCCAGTGCTCATAGATATATTTTCATGACTGAGAAGTTGATTTGCTTTGCTTATTTTTTGATGGTGGTTTGCTCTATGTGACATTAAGTGCTGATTCATAAAAGATATTTTCGGCATTTGCTTTCTCTGAAAGATGCCCATTTCATGTTCAATTGTGTGATATATATTTCAGCTTTTACTTGCCTATGTGGGGATTCCACGTTATGAAGGTCCTGAGGTTGATCCTACCATAGTGACACACGATGCTAAGGACTTGTACAAAGCTGGTGAGAAAAGGTTGGGCACGGATGAGAAGACCTTCATCCGCATTTTCACTGAACGCAGTTGGGCCCATGTGGCAGCTGTTGCTTCTGCTTATCATCATATGTATGACCGGAAATTGGAAAAGGTAAATTGTTTTCTTCAGTTCCGTTTTTCCCATTAGCGTTTGTGCTCTTTCGAAATTCATCACAGGTTGCCAGTTGTATATTATAGGTTATCAAGAGTGAAACATCTGGAAACTTTGAAGTTGCACTTTTAACTATCCTGAGATGCGCAGAGAATCCAGCTAAGTATTTTGCTAAGGTATCACTTACCCTTATGCTGTCATGGTAAAGACATGTGCTACTTCTGAAACTGTACAAGAATCATAAATACATAGACATTTTGAATTGATGCTACAGAAAGTTGTTGATATGGCAGTGCCTATTAGTTCAATAGAGAGAATGGACTGTGCTCTTTTCTTCAGCATTTTGTGTAAAATCAACGTGGTGGATATGATACTGAAATACTGCTAAATCCTTCTGGAGTTTATCTTTGCCCTTTTATATTTATTTCTTATGCATGTAGGTACACTGTTCAAGGTATCATTTAATGTGAATGCTGTTAAATAATTGCAGACTAGATTGCTCTAGTATATCTGGTTTCCATTAGGCCGCTCTTGAACTGTTGTCACTGTGTTCTTTTGTTAGACTAAATGATTAGTATCATATTGTATTGTCAGAAGATACAGTTAGCTGTGGCTTCTTGTTCCAGTGATTGTGGTTTGTCTTTGTGCAGACTCATTATATGTAGGAAAAAAAACTAGCTGTCATCTTTAATTAAATATCTTTCAAGAACTGACAACATCTGTCGCATGGTTTAACTCTTGCAATGGCCAATTTCCTCGTGATGGTGATGAATTTCAGGTCTTAAGGAAGTCCATGAAAGGTCTCGGTACTGATGACAAAACACTTATAAGGGTTGTTGTAACAAGGACTGAGATTGATATGCAGTATATCAAGGCAGAGTACCACAAGAAATATAAGAAGACACTTGCTGAAGCTATTCAATCTGAAACATCTGGAAATTATCGGGCATTCCTCCTCTCGCTTGTTGGCCATGGCCACTAGGTTTGTTCTCTGGAGCTGCTTGGATTATGGCATTTTCAGACTGATCTTGTACTCTTGTGCTCTTTGCTTTTATTAGGCTATGTTCCAACCATGTGATTTGATACTGCATGAATCCACCATTGTTGTCGCCATGCCGTTGTCATGAGCTTGTCTAACTGCTACTAATGTGTTCCCAGTGTGCTTGTCTAGGTGGCATTACATATATATCTGGATCTGGGTGCTTTAGTTGGGCACTAGAGAGATTGCCGGTTACAGTGATCTGGCTTGTCTCTCCATAAAACCAATATGTAATGTCACCTATGTTTCTGCTTTCGATCATCAGTGATTGTGTTGACTTACTGTTTCTGCTGCTGTTAGTTTCATTATCCGTTGTCTTTCATGCTCTCCAACACGTATGTTCTTTGACGAAATTGTAGGAATGCTGAACTATTGTGCTCCTTAATACTATAGAGTGAACATATGCTAGTCAGCGGTAACGTGCATTTACCTCAGTTTTACAAGAGTCTGGTGGAGTACAATCGACGGGTATGTATTTTCTGTGGATGCCTCTGTACTAGTATGTCTTTATCAAGGTAACGCAGATGCGTTGAATTTTTTTGGTGGATTTAGGGCCTTTTGTTTGAGCTGAAGCTTTTGAGCTTTTAAAAAACTGATTGATGGAGCAATGACAGTTGACTTTTGTAATATATATTTAACTTCTCTGCATATCAAAATCAAAAAGTAGTAGCTTTAGATGAGATTTTTAGCTTTTAGTTTATTTTTTTAAAAGCTAGCTTTTCAGTATATTAAAAATCAGTTTTTCAAAATTTTATTTTTTTTCAACTTTTCAACTAAAAAAACTAGCTTGAAAAGCAAACAAATAGGGCCTTAGTCTCTTCTTCTCGAAGAGGCTGTTATACATAAAACAGGGTGTCACTTTCTGCTTCAATTGCTAACCAAAAACTGTTCGAATATCGTTATTGAAACACAGTACTACTATGATAGGAGGATTCGTGCCAAGCATGGTATTCGAATGGGCTGATTAGTCGCTTGGTCTAACAAGATCAAAGCATTTCGTAGCCGCGAAGCAAACAATCCAGCCTAACCCAACCCAACCTGCAGCATATATATACAAACATGTTTAGATAGCTCGCGAGTGATGTGGAAGCGGTGTCAGCGTCTAAAAAAATCTGTCTGGGGCTCAGATCGCTGGCTGTGCCAGGCAGGGGTGTCACGTACCAGTTGCAACTGTGACCACGATAACTGTTGCCGCCGTCGCGGTTCCGATAACAAAGACGGCAAGTGACAATGCACCGACGTATACGGAAGCCAGGAACGCAAGCAGCACGGCCAGGAATCCTCCCGCGGCGAACAGCGACACGAGGAGAGACCAGATGATGGCGTTCGTCGCCGCCGCCGCCACGAAAACCGCGACGACCAAGAGGCCGGTCTGGGCCGCGAGCGACGCCGATCCAACCTGCACCAAGGATTATGTAACACGGTCTAAGCCTACGTTGAGTTGTTGTATGTACCATCATATGCTCGTGTCGAGGGCCGCTCACCGACACGACTAGCAGAGCCCGGATTTTGCCGCCCTGCCTCGTCCACGCGGCGACGTCGCGGGCCGCGTCCTCGCACGCCTCGCGAAGACCCGGGGCGCCGGCGCGCGCCGCCGCCCAGAGCCTGCGCAGTTTCGCGTGGCCGCCGCAGGTGGCACCGGTGGACGAGCCAGCGCCGTTGAGGTCGTGCGACGTGTCGTCCTCGGCGCCGGACAGCGACGATATCGATGAGGACGTGGAGGGCGACGAGGAGGGCTCGTCGTAGCCGTCCATCTTTCAAGCGGGATCGAGGCAGACGCGCGCCTGAGTGTCGGAATTCCCTGAGTGTCAGACTCGGATCTCAAACAGGGATGCATGTTGGGTGGACAGGCAGTCGATCCACTCGGAACGCGTCGGAGTCTCGGAGACGCTGACGGCGATCGTAACGATCCATTGTTTCCGCTGCTTGTGAGCTGACTTAGCGCTGTACCATCTTTCGGCCATTTTTGTATGGGCTGGCAGGCGAGTAGAAATGGGCCGAAGGAAAAACGGGCCATTTTCTGCCAGAGTCGATAGCAGCAGCTCTCGCATCTGCACGAAGCTATTGTTTGAGCTCGAGCTTTTGATTTTTTAGAAAAACTAGTTAGTGATTAGTTAAAAAGTTAATTGATGAAGTAGTGATTGTTAACTTTTGCAATATATACTTGGGTCTTGTTTGTTTCAGCTTTTTAAGCTGTCTTTTTCAACTGAAAAGCTAAAACAAACAAGGTTCTGAAGAACTAGCTTTTAAAATGCTAAAAAGCTAGCTTATAAAAAAATAAACTAAATGCTGAAAAGCTTATTTAGAGCTGCTTTTCTGGCTTTTGGTATGCAGAGAAGCCAAGTATATATTACAAAAGCAAACAATCACTACTCCATCAGCTAGCTTTTCAACTAGCTACCAGTCAAGTTTTTTAAAAGCTCAAAAGCTTCAGCTCAAACAAAAAGCCCTTGGCTTCTCTGCACACAAAAAGCCAAAAAAGCAGCTTTGGGTGAGTTTTTCAGCTTTTAGTTTATTTTCTCAAAAACTAGTTTTTCAGCATTTCAAAAGCTAATTTTTCAGAACTTTGTTTGTTTCAGCTTTTTAAGCTTTAGCTTTTCAGTTTGGAAAGCCAGCCTGAAATGCTGAAACAAACGGGCCTTAGCGCTGCACCATCTTTCGGCCATTTTTGTATGGGCTGGCAGGCGAGTAGAAATGGGCCGAAGGAAAAACGGCCCATTTTCTGCCAGAGTCGACAAACAAGAGTAGGAGCAGCTCTCGCATCTGCACGAAGCTTCAATTCCCGCATACATATCTCCGGCCGTTGCCCTCTTTAATTGCATCAAGACATGCTGTTACGTAACTCTGATACTAACATCCTAAACTCTAAAGTCATGCCCTCTTTATTAACGAGTTAATTAAAATACTGTAGTAGGATGCTTGCTTCCGCAGTATGCCAACGTTTTCCCATTCAGACGTCAGAGGTGGCGTGGCTCATCGTTTCCCTTGTGGTCGTTGCGCACCTTCAGGTGGACGTCTCTGTCATCGCAACAAAGCTGTTGCTGGCGGGCCGCCGGCCGTCTCCATCCATCAGCCTCCTCCTCCGAGCACTGCACTGGACCGTCCGTCCAGTATAGCAATTAGTCGTAGCTATTTGAAGGTGAATCGATAACTCAAACGGCATATGGACGTCGCGCTTAGAAGGTTGGAGCTGGTACGCAGCCACAGTCAGAGGCAAGGCATGGCATGGCAGAAGCTAGCACTGCTCACGAGTTGTGACCCTCGGGCCTCGGGCACCGGCCTGCTGATCGATGATGCTGTCGAACATCTTCGACGTTCATCTTACAACCACCAGTCACCCGTCGGCGTCGAGCGAGCAAGCATCAAGGTGCGCTTCATGGAAGTTAGGTCCGTCTACACCAAGCTAGCATCTCAATAATTAACTTGTGATAACGCTTTAATTCCTTCTACTAATGTCAAGCGTCAAACGTCATCTGATTCAGCCTGTCCAGAACGATTTCTTCTTGTCTGACCCCATCTGTTTCAGTTACTATTAGAATGTAAATGGATACGCCCATGAACTCAAATCAAAATCAAATTTAAAGGTATTTCATAAATAATTATAAAATTTGTAATATTAGATGTGGCCATAGATACTTGCATTCCTAGTTTCGATGCTATCACGTGGTACTAACTGATTGGATCGTTTTTATTCTTCTCGAAAAGATATGGGCAACCGCCCGTAAATTTGCATTCACGCACTTTTTGTTTCTGAAAACTCATTCACGCACTTGACAGCCAATTAACGTGCAGAAGAAGCATGCATGCGCGCAGCGCTGACACTGAGCCATCGATCCGTCGATGGGGAACCAGCAGTTGGGTTTCACTTCAAGCACGTCGGACTGGCAGCTGGGGCCGGTCCTTTCTATACTCAGACCCGGTCCAGCACAGTAGTGAGGGCGGAGGTGGTCAGACTTGCACGTCTATCATAAGGCCATCATGACCTCTTTTGTGTCAGCGTCAAAAAGCAAAGAGGAGAGAGGAACAGGAGGAGAGAGAGTGTAGCAGCGGCGGTGCAGGAGGCAGGCAGGCCCCGAGCTCAATCATAAAGCAATGGATTACAAAATCATTTCGCCGCACGGTCCCTCTCTCTCTCCTCCCACGCTCTGTCCGTATTTATATCAGGGATGTTGCTCTTTACTCCTCCCTGCTGCGTGCTGGCTCGCCACAGTCCAGTCAGTCGGTCGCTGGCTCGCCGCTTCCTCCTCTCTCACCTCCGTCTTCTCCATGGACGACCTGTGCACACACTCTCTCTTCTCTCTCTCTCTTTCTCTCTCTAGACATTTTCCTTTCTTCCCCGTCAATCTCTCTCCCCTCTCTCTCAACCCGTCTGACTGACAAAGGAAAGTCGTAGCCGAGGAAAGCAGTAAAATACCCTGTGGGAGACTGACAGCAGCTTCAATGCGATTGCTGCAGTCTCTCTCTCGCTCTCTCCTTTCATCTCTCTCTCTCTCTCTCTCTCTCCTCTTTTATAAAAGGGCAAAAGCGTCGTTTGGGGGAATAAACGAGCTTTGGTCTCTGCCTCGTGTCATTTGCACCGCCCGGCCTGTCGATATCAGAAAAGCTTCACCACAGCAAGCGGTGCCGGTGATCCTCGATCTGCAGCTGGACCGTGGAGAGACCGACCGATTGACAAGGCCATGTCCACGCATGTGACACAAAGCGTGCCACAACCGACCACCTGGTAGCTAGAGCTCAGCTCCAAGGATTTGGTCTTCGTGCATTCAGATAGGGTGGAGAACTAAAGATGGAGGGGAAAGCCTGGTCACGTCCTGCTCCGCGTGGCCGGCTCTGACTGGACGAGCACCTTGCTTAGAGGCTGGAATGGGAATAGGATATATTCTTTGCTTGCTGCCCTTGCTCCTCTGCCTGTACTCCATCCAAAAGAGAAAGAAAGGCTAGTATGGCTGAAAAGATCACTAGCATCAGCCGGGTCCCTGTCTCCATTGATCAGCTCTCTCTACTGTGTATGCACTGTAACTAACGATGGATCCTCTGTGTGCCATCGCTGATCAGTCATTCAGTGGGACAAGCTCGTGTTAATTAACTCTGTAGTGGTTTATCATTCCCATTCTGAGCTAATCCACAAAATATGCTGAAAATAAGGAAGCAAGACGGTGCGAAAAGTCCGGAAAATGCCTGTTCGGTGTGTGACATCGAGAATAGTTGGAATCCTGTGTTGGTTTACTACAGTAGCATACCTGACTAGTTCCCCACGGAACAATAATAGTATTTGCATGGGCAGATGGGCTGTGACGCTGTGCAGTATTCAAGGGGCATCAGGCAGGTATGCGGGGCACAACAGTACTAGTACACCTATATAATCTTACTGCATCTTTATTAAGTAAAAGTTAAAAAAATTGACTCTTAATTATAAGTTATTCTGGATTTCTCAAAATTTTTTAAATTAAAGTCATTTTTACTTTTCGAGACACTTTTTCTCTTCTTAATACATCTTTACTCTATCTTTTTTCTTCTTTTTTTCAGAATATCTCACTTTTTTTATTTTTTTTAATTCGACTGCCCAACTCCAAAAAACGGACGGAGGGAGTACTAAGTTGAGGTACGTGCAAAGTGGGGGGCTTTCTGCTTAAAGTAGACAAGGTACTCTTAGTAGAGGTACAGTACGTACTCCCACTAAAGTTAAAAACACCAAATTTCAGTAACAGTAAGTCAGTAACCGACAGGACTATTAGAATGTCATATGACTAGGATGTGTCCCGTTTGCTCAGAGGATCGATTGACGCAAGGAACCTCCATCTAGTTGGTTCGTTGTTTAGGTCATTGGATTTGCCAAGGATTAACTGCACGGATGCTCCTCTCGGATCTCAAGAAGCGTGCAAGATTCCACAGGAGAGGTTTACGTTTATCAATACGGCAGCGCATTGAATGCCTGCCCAACCGTTTTGCAAATTTCCAAGGAGACTGTCTAACTGAGGGGGAATATGTCTTGACCTCAATATCCGTGTGCTTCCCGTAAACATTACAGCTACATATACCCTAGAGAGAGAGAGAGAGAGAGAGAGAGGCATAGGTGTGTGCACCGTGTCCAGACACGCCCCTAATCAATGTGTCTCGGCCGGGCCTTGACCTCAAAATCGCTGCCGCTCTGTCGTATGCATGCGTGCCCGAGAGAGTGAGATGGGGGGGTGTCTCTGAAGGTGAGGAGTGCACACCAAGGAAGGTATTGTTGTTACTTTTGCACCAGTAGTGAAACTGTTAAAAAAATGAAACATAGAGGAGTCCCATTGTCCTTGAGCATGAGGTTTCTATGCAGATAAAGTATTCTTTTCTCTCAGTTTCTATGCAGATGAATACTTTCCTATGATGAAATCCTCTTGTTCTCATTAAAGGATTACCAGGGCCTCATCCTCTGGGTACATACGCCTATCTTCTTCATTCAAGAGATAGATCACTTGTGGCAGTCACAGCACTACTTTCCCTTGTTTATGTTATCTGCAACCCAACAAATGAAACACATTCCAAAGATAAAAAAAATCAATCAGCATAACAATGCAGCGATCGAGGTACTAGTAACCATGGATGGAGCGCCAGTATCATGCAAACACGAGCCCACGCACCAGCACCATCTCCACCGGTTCTTGTGAGCATGTACGAGCAGTAATGAATCAGGAAAGCATTCAGTGATCGATGCTGCGGGCATGCATGCATGGCCACGGCCATGGCTGGTCCTAGTAGGCATTGAACCCCGACACGACCACGTGGTGCCTCCACGACCAGACCAGCGGACGGAACGCAACAGTTTGTCTGCACCAACGTACCCCTAGCTAGCTAGGCGTTCGTCGCATGCATCTGCAATGGAGAATTGTACTGCATGAACCAGAAGCAAAGTGAATGGTTGAGTTAATGAATGCCATCGTCGTCTCCGGCCACCGTAATTTCGCATCGCGTCGATCTGGATGCGATCGTCGTCATCCGCAGTTTAATAAGCGAGCGACGGACGGACGGCTGCTGTGCTGCCTGCCATGCCGACGGATGGATCAGCGAGCGCCATTTATGCCCGGCACTGTTCATCCTCGTTTCCTCCCCCTCTTGCAACCAGTTGCTCCCCCACACCCTGTACGCTGCCTTTATCATGTGGCCCGGCTTTGAATTTATGGTGTGCTGATCATCGCTCCGTCCCCTTCGTACCTGTGCACACATGCATGGTCATCCCAAGCTTCCCTGTTCTTGTCTCCAAATATTTTGATTCATTATTCATTCATTATTGGGTGGAATGTCGAAATCAAGGAATATAATACTTCATCGTCCCAAATTATAAATCACTCTAAACTTTTCAAAAAAAATTCAAATTATAAATCATTATCACTTTTTAAAACATTTTTTTTTTCTTAATACATCTTCACTCTTTTTGCTGATAACATGAAGTCGTGTTAGCATTCGAGAGAGATTTCTCAACCCAAATCGAGCGGTTTACGGGTACTAACTTGTGGTGATGGAGATCGAACGGAAGTGGTGGAGTACCGGAAGTACATCATCAGGCACATGGCGACCGGCCTTCTTGCTGAGAGGAACAGAACAGACCCCCACCTCATTCGCTGAGTATATGGTGGCTTGAGCTAGCCGTGCCTGGGCTCGGATGTTTTCCCGGGGGCCCATGCATCACCTCAAGAATACTCTCTCCGTACTCACAATTTAAGTCGTTTTGGACAACGACACGGTCTTCAAAGCATAACTTTAACTTTAATTTTCTTTAAAAAATATTTATCGAAAAGTAACATATATAGATTTTTATAAAAGTATTTTTTAAGACAAATCTATTCATATAATTTTTATATTTTTAAACTTAACAACTTAAAAGTTATTTGTAATTTATATTTCTAATGTTTGACTAAAGCAAAACCCAAAACAATTTTAATTATGAGTGTGGAGGGAGTATGAGAGAGAGAGAGAGAGAGAGAGGGGGGGGGGGGAGGAGGGAGGGAGAGAAAGGTCAAAGGGGAACCGTGCAGAATCTCCGGAGCATTCCATTCTCCGAAATGTTCATGGAAGCATGATTAAGCTGTCATTGACCTCAGCATCATGCCCTGCAAAGCATAGGATCCAGCAAGTAATTAACTAGGCTCATCAGCTCGAAACACCCTCCTCTGCCAGGCATATTGTTCTTTTTTTCTCTGTTCTGCATGCATCTCAACGCAAGCACTTGTGGGTTTGAGTATACTATCAATCTTCTCTGCAAAACACATTTTCTTCAGCTGCTAGTGCCTGAAAACGTCAGGTTTACAGCAGGAGAATGCTAGTAATACTTCCCATTGCATGTGCGAGTACTCTACTCTGGCATCAATCATAGAAAATAATTCCAAGGTAAAGGTGAGTGACCACACAAATTCAGTTTATGGACATTTAGTAGATATATACACAATATTTTTATAAAAGCGCGGCGGCCTTCTTGTATTCCTCTTTCTCAAGAGAAATGTCCATGACATCCAAAAGATGATTGCTACTACCCCTTGAACTGGAAATGTTTATTATGGCATCCAAAAAGCCGAAACAATAAATAATCCATACCCAAACAGGACACTTAAACCGTCCAAAAGTGCACTTTCCTTCATACTCTGTGGTGGTGGTGGTACACATGGGAGTACTTTGCTCTACGGCTGGCAAGCTAGGCGCTTGACATTGCTGCCAGCAAACAAGGAGAATATTTTGCGTACCAGTTAAACAATGCTCCCCGTTGATGCGGCTGCAAGCGAATGTCTTGGTCGGATAAAACTATGGCCTCGCTCATAGGGCCAGCTGCTGCTATATATATCCGGGGTGATTAATAAAATAACCCAAACAAGCTAATCGATTGCCAGCTGATTGACTGACTAATAATTATCTAATCAGTGAGATTGACACTTGACCAAGTGTCAGGTTTAGTACTCTCTGATGAGTAGGAGTACTTTCAGTCTCAGCTTGCTCCGCGAAGCCAGGGTCACGTGACGACATCTCCGGCTCACGTGAGCGTCCGGGAATCTTGCTTGCTGCGTCCACTCGGTTCATTCTCCCTCCTCCTCCTTCGCCTTCGTCGTCTGATCGTCTCACTCTGAGTCTGCAGCTGTGGCTTGCTTGCTCGCCATGAATTGTCCTGCTGCTTCCGAGGAGTAATGTCAGAGCAGATCTATTTTACCGCTGGTAACTTCTCTCAACGTTTTCTTACTCCAAATCCCCAGACTTTGACCTTTTCTCTCTCTAGCCAATCACAGAGGCATCATTACCCAATGATTTTTGGCCGTTCGTTGACGTGGCTGACCCACATGTGGCGGAATCTCGGTGGTGCGTCATGTGTGGCTCTGGAATTCAGGCAGCCACACCATTGCCCGAGTTTTCTTCTCTGATTGCTGGGGCATTTCTACCGCCAGCAAAAAAAACACCGATGCCTTAGTCTAATGTGAGAAGTTGTCTTTACCATGCATGCGCGGAGATGAATTGAACGGTATATACTCTTATGTCTGAACGTTGCTCCATACTAACGGCAGAGTCGATCGATGGTCCTTCTCAGAAAGATCAAAATAACATAACAGTGAATGAAACGGCAGAGCACCTGCCAATTACTCCTAACAAAATATAAATAACAGGGACCATATTGGCTGGTATAGGGGTGCAGGCACACTGACGACTTAACCAAAGTTTCTTATCTTAGGCGTCACTGCACTGAAAAAGGTTTTGTGGGGGCAGGAACTCGCATTTAAATTCGGGGACATCTTAATGTCCTTCTTGTCTCGAGTGCAAATTTACCAGTCCTTCAAAACAGCATATTCAGGGACCATTTAAGTTTACTCTTCCTAAATTCCACACCCCCCCCCCCCCCCCCAAAGAAAAGTTTACTCTTAATTTTCTGATTGGATCGAACTACCTAAAAAGTTTGGGCATCAGTCTCCTAGCCTCTCTGCTCTTTCTTGTATGGCGTCCTTGACCCGTGTCATTCGAACAAAATGGCATTACCAAATGAATTCAAACGTCTCTTCAGCCTCTTGAATTCCATGAGCGTATTGTACCGTTAGCCACTGATGAAGCCTCCAACAGAGCTGTTTTCGGATTCTTCTTCTTAAAATAATAGAGCCAGCAGTACGTACGCATGTACAGTATTTTAGTATACACTTGGACGAGGTGTACGGTGCTACAGCTAACGTACATGTCCTTGCAACATGTAACATACTATTATTTCCACTCACGGTGCCGATCCCTGACGAAACAGCGTACACAATATCCGCTAGTGCACACGTATGGAACAGTGTCGAGTTCAGTGAGCGAGGACACTGCGTAGGTAGAGAGAGAGTATGGGTACGTCTCGTTTTACCATTGGGGTACGTCCTCTAAGAAAAAAAGTTGGGCTGATTTTGAATTTATACCCTACTCCCATTCATGCAACTGCATACTCCTATGTACTCTGACTCTGGTACGTATACATATACGCTTTCTCTTTTGTTTCATCTGATACGTACCTGCAGGCTTATTAATTCCTTTCGTCGCCATGCATGAGATGCCTTATTTCTCATTTCTGAGCAGCGGAACTCAGACCAGAAAGGAGTAGGAATTTACAGGCAACGGTTGTGTAAATGTGCCTAATAATATCTTATCTAGAAATTCTATTTGGTGTTTTACTTCCTGCTTTGGTTTAACTATTATAATGCCTTGTCTAGAAATTGCAGACGGAGTAGGTTGTACTAGCTTGGTACGTCACTATCTAATTGTATGTAAAAAAAAAAATCTCTTGAAGCATCAAAATATTGCACGCTGTCTAATTAGATACTACTTGCACTGGAGGTCAATTAACCCACAGGGGAGGAAAAAAGGGGCACGAATTCTTGCATCGCGTCTTAAAAAATAAGGCATATATATGTCGTCTCTCTTCAAGATAGCCTGGGACTTATTATTGGTGTTCATTCAACGACAAGATTGCATTCAGGTTAGGTTTTGATAGATCTTGGGACGAAAGAGATAGTGAGGGTCGTAGTAGAATAGTTGAAACATTGTTCCGGGTTTCTTTCGTCCTGTCGATGAGTTGTTTTCGACAACTCGGTCGCCGTGACTGTTGCCAAGCTTGCCGCATCGTCAAATCAGATGAAGCGAGAGGCTTGCTGATACTACTAGTAAATATTCATCGACCTGATTGCATTATTTTGTAGGAGTATAGTTTCGTCTTTGTATTAATTAACTATCTTCCGTTCTCCTCTTAGTCCCGGTTCTGCGTAGAGACTGCATCCGCAGGTAGGTTGTAGTAGAGCACCGGCCGTGTCTGTGTGGACAATCACCGGCAACGTGGTACGAGAGGCAGACCGGCCAGCGGATCCCACCGGTTGCATGTACCAATTGAAGCTCGCGCTGCATCGATCAGCACCAGTGTTTCTGTGCTCCTGATTGCAGCAACAGCAACTGCGTGCTGTGCTATGCTGCTGCTGCTGCTCATCAGCGCGAGGCGCTGTGTCTCGTGGCATGGCCGATTGATCGGGCAGGTTGGGGCAGACGGCGGTGCCGATGCATGCACGCAGGCCTTGTTCGAGGCATCGGCCAGCCGGCCGGCCGGATGCGTGGGATCTCGGAGCCGCGGCGGCCGCAGGCCGGGCAGGAACTGGAGAGGCATATGCTGCGCTGGATGGATGGATGGAGCCTTGGGGTTTGAAGCCGTGTGCGTGACGATCATGTGATGGGGGTAGCGGATCAGAGTCAACGAGACTGGCATGCACCAGCATGCGTGTTTGTGTGTTGATTCGGTCATGTGCGTGGGGTGTGACATGCACGGTAATCCTGGACAGGGTTGTCCCTGGATTGGAGGGAATATCTTGGGGGAAGACATGCAAGGGAGCGCTAGAAGATTTCAGGAAGAAGGGTTTGTGTTCTGGATTCGGGGAAGGAAGTACGTACCCTCTTAATTCTAATGTAATCGATCCATGCGGTCTGCTAATCTAATCAAGTAGCTAGGAGCACATATGGAAGGCGGATTGGAAGGAGTAAGCCTTTCATGTTGCTTACTCTCTTAATTAAGTGTCAAAAAGTAAGTCGTTTTGGACAAAGGCCTTTAAAATGCAACTTTGACTCATATTTTGTATAAAAATATTCAAGAAAAACAACATATGTATACTTTTATGGAGATATTTTTTAAGACAAATCTAATTATATTTTTTCACATATAATTTAAATTAATAAATTAAAAAATATTTGTAATTTATATTCCAAATGTTTGACTAAAACTCACTTCATTTTTGACAGTGGTGGGAGCACTTCATTTTGAAAATGATGCCGTTCGATAATAATTCTAGTTTAAAATTGGACTATATTTGTTATCCTCACAATAAAACTTTAAAACCGGATGAACTGTTATTTGACGTTCAAGATAACAAAACAAAAAATTTAAACATAGGTTTATGCAAAATAAGACTGTTCATACCCAACACCGCATTATTCATAATCCATTCAATTCAGAAAGAAGAACTAAAATCAACATTTTCACAAATCACAGTAACAACTCAAATGAACAATTTCAAGTGACTAACAAATAAACAAAACAAATATTATGAATAGCACATTATCTACTTATGTGTGAATGAAGGGTATCCTCATGCCATTAGGAGGGAATAGTGGTATCTTTCATTTATTCAAATAAGATACGCTTTCTCACATAACACCAAATAGAACAAAACACAATGATACAAAAAATATGACATTAAAATAGGTGCTATCATCAATAACCAAGTAATCATTCCTAAGTCTTTGAATGCAATCCTTCTCTAGGAATGTGTCATCATCCCTATTAATTTTGTTTTTAAAATAGACATTCTCTCTCACCAAACTTAAAATACAAGGATCTAAATATTACTCTTACCAAGAACCACTTTTTTTTTTGTACATCCCCATTATATCTTTGTATTTTATTTTAATCCAAAAATAGCTCTACAAACTAAACCAAAGACATTAAATTGATCTACAACTCTAGATTCATAGTTTTTATCACTAGATTTTGTTGGTTCTGGAGTTCTATCAGACAAAGCCTAGGTGAGTTTTTTTTTTTTTTTTTTGGAGCGAAAAAGCCTAAGTGAGTTAGATAAGTAGAAAAATCACAATATCATGGTGTCTCGTTGAAGAGAGCACATCGAAATGACCGATGAAGTGGCCACAAAGTTTCATGAATTACATGATATCCAATTCTGTTGCAATGAAAGCTACGCTTGGTTAGGCAATTCCCACGGCGTCTTATTGTTGTTCAAACACAAGACCCTCCTCTTGTAACATTACAAAGATCCAACCACCACACTTAGTAAATAGTAATTCATGAGTAGTAACAGAAAAACATTGTTTCCAACCGCTTGTGACGCTCCCCAACAAAAAGAAAATTCTTACTATGTAAAAGAATTTTTGTTGATGGTTGACAAGAAGGTTGAGGCGAACCCAGAACTAGCTAGTCCTGAGGCAAGCGTCTTAGTCCGAGAATGTGTCAAATGAAAAGCCAAGAAACAGCAGCAGGAACGAACATGTACACACACACACACCTTGACGCATGTGGTTGACAGGAACTTGCCACTTTGCACAAACACAAAGTACTTTGGGTGTTAGTGTGGGGGTGCGCTGCAATTTGACGAGAGGGTGGTGTGAGATGACTGCAGCCAGGACGTGGACCCTCCCCGTGGCCATGGGATGTAGTACTGCACTGCAACACACACATCCAATCTGAAAGCAGTGAGAGATAAGCATTCTGAAGAGAGAGATCACCCAATGCGTGTGTGCGCGTTTCTCTCTCTACAGTCAGCAACAGCATGCTTTTGGAAATCGGTGGAAATTGATCGGTTTTCGCAGTTTTCTCGATAAAATCGTTCGGTATTGCATTTGATCTTATTTTCGATTAAAAACTAAATTTAATACTATAGCAAATCTGGCTAGCCGATCGTTTACCGAAACCAATCTGAAACCGGTTTCCAAAACTCTGGCAACAGCTAGTACCTCATGATCTTCTTGGGCCTGGCTGGCTGGCTCCTCCCCCATAAAAAAAGAGTGCAGTGCTCTCTCTACAGAGGCAGGGCCGGAGAGAGAGAGGGGTGTACGTATAGCAGAGAGAGAAAGTGAGCCCAATCCCTGCGGGCGTGGGGGAAAAAGCATCCCAGGCGCACGAGCTTCTACAGCCTTTTCATCAGCACACAAACAAATGACGAGGAGGAAAATCAGACGCATTCTTGATCAGTTCTTCACCTACAATACTCCGTGAAGTATTTTTTTTTTGGAAAAGTATAATACTACTAATGTATTGTGCTGCTGTACACCTGCCTCTTTATTTCTCTGGTCTTTATTGTGCGTGTGGGCGTGTACAGTAGTATAGTATACGTATGGAGACAAAAGCATGCTTCCTTTGACTCCACATGTCCCGGCCCCCTGAGTGCCATTTTCTCATACATGGTGATGCATGCCCCTCCTTAAGAAGAAGATAACCCACATCCTCCTCCTCCTCACTCTTCCTGCCTAAGCTACCCCATTCTCTCTCTAGACTTCTCTTTCTCTCTCTCTGCAAAACTTTTTATTCCAAGAAGTTAGTAGTACTAGCAATAAGGAGGGACAGCATAAGAGACCAGTTCATCCCTGGTGCCTCTCACAGTCATCTTCTTCAGAGAACGAGGAGAAAGAGAGAGAAAGGAGTAACTCCAGTACTAGAGACACAGACACCCACCAAGGCCAAAGCATAAGCACAAACAAGAGAAGAGGAGAAGGGATTCCTTCCAACCAAGAACCTTCTCATCCCTCTCCGTCCTACTTATACGATCGCATGAGCTAGCTCTCCAAGGTACTAGTAGCTAGGTCGCCATACCGCCTCAGGCCACTGCTGCTGCAGGGAGAGGAACAAGGAGAGACAAGGGTGCGCACGTGCGATCGGAGCTCGCTGGGATATGGAGGCGAGCTCAGCGGCGTCGCCGGACTTGTCCCTTCACATCAGCCTGCCCAACAGCAGTGCTCCTGGCTCCGGGCCGGCGGGCGGGCGCGCCGCGGCGGGGGGAGCGGGAGGAGGCGGCGTGGGGGGAGACCCGTGGCGGAGGCTGAACTGGTCCACGGAGTTGTCGCTGTCGCCGCCCGCCGAGCCGGACGCGGACGCGCTGCCGTTGCGGCACCGGCCGTCCGCGGCGGCGTCCTCCTCCGCGGCCACGACGTCGTCGGCGCGGATGATGCCCATGCCGACGCTGCAGCCGCTCGACGCCGGGGGCGGAGGAGGAGGAGGGGGCGCGTCCGCAGCGCCGCCAATCCGGGGCATACCTATCTACAACGGCCCGGGAGGGTTCCCGTTCCTGCCGCCGGCTGCCGGGGGAGACCACCAGAAGGTCCGGTTCTACGGCTCCTACCATCACCCGGCGACGTGGCCCTCCTCGCTCGGCTCCACCTCGCCGTCGCCTCTCGCGCCGGGGGCGTCGCCGTTAGACCCCGCGTCGGCGTTCCTTTCCCCCGCCGTGCACCACCACCACCGGATGCTGTCGGCATCGGGCAGACTGAACGGCATGCTCACCGACACGCTTCGCGGCTACGGCAGCGCCGGCGGACTGGGCGGCATCGGCGGGCACCACCACCTACACGGCGCGCAGCCGTTCGGCCTGGGTTCCCGGTTCATGCCGAAGCTCCCCGCCAAGCGCAGCATGCGCGCCCCGCGCATGAGGTGGACGAGCACCCTCCACGCCCGCTTCGTCCACGCCGTCGAGCTCCTCGGCGGCCACGAAAGTGCGTGCTGATAACAAATGCTTGCCTGAATTACACCTTCCCCTCCGATGTTTCTGATCATTCACTCATCAAAATATCTCCTTCTCCGTGTCCGGCGCGCAGGGGCGACGCCCAAGTCGGTGCTGGAGCTCATGGACGTCAAGGATCTGACCCTAGCGCACGTCAAGAGTCATCTCCAGGTACGTGGCTGCCGGCCGCCATTGCCACTCAACTCTCCAAAAACCAGAGCTTTCTGCTTCGTCTACCTCCTGCCATTCTTGTTCTTGTTTGGGTCAGACAAGAACGCCAATGCAGTAACTCCAGAGTTAGTGAATGACGGTGAAACCGACGACGGATGGAGGCTCGCAGCCAAGAAACTGTCATTCTTGGGGGAGAGAGAGAGAGAGAGGAGAGAGAAAGGTGCATGGTGTGGGGAAGTGTGTGTGTGAGAGAGAAAAAGTTGCCATCATTACACAATAATGCAATGTATGTGCATCCGAGCCTAGCTAGCGTATGTGTGTGTATGTGTGCGCGCGCACGGCCCCAGGCTCCAGACTCCAGAGAGAGCCATGGCCAAAGAGAGAGGAGAGAGAAGACGGAGGGGAGGAAGGGTCCAAGGAGATGGCATGGCGTCACGACATACTTAAATTTTTATAGATGTGTATAGAAATATCTTAGATACGTCACTAATTCCATGTGTCCATTTCCTGGTGTTCTCTTGCGCGCCGATCCACCTGCTGATCCGTCTGCTTGTCTCTTCCCCTCCGCTGGCTTGTGAGAAACTGATCGCTGCTTCTTTTTGGTGTGCTTTCTTTGCTTCCCCTTTCAGATGTATCGAACCGTGAAGAGCACTGACAAGCCTGCAGCATCCTCAGGTACCGCTGCTTGTTCGCATTGCCATTGCCATCTATCCTCCATGTGATTTACCAACATTCTCAGACGTAGCAATCGTATTTCTCTTGTTCGTAATAAACTGTTTGCCGCATTATGCTGTACTCCATCCAGGACCAGCCGACGGTGGCTCCGGCGACGACGAGTTCTCCGGCGCCGGCCAGACCGCGTCCGGTGGCGACAACAACATGTGCGCGAGGCCGTTCGGAGAGCACCGGTCCACCTCTGAAGGCGCGGCGAGCTCAGTGGGTCGCGGCGGCGACATGGACCAGTCGACGGCCGGGAACACCAGCACCCGGTGGAGCAACTCATCAAGGTACAGTACTGATCTTTTGTTCCCCAAGTACAAGTAAAGCTTTGTTTTTATGCAGATCATGGTAACGTAGCATGAGATAACATTCCTTTGTTGCGGCTAATTGCTGTACTTATCTTAGTCTCAAAGACACCACCAAACTTTGGTAATATATGGATTGTTTTAAATGTAAAGCGATGAGCATAAATAGCTTTGTTTTATTTGGTTGAATGTAAAGCTTCAAGAATGTTTTGGGGAGACGCGCGCACCCACATGCTGACATGAACATCTTGAGAAAGAGATGCACACATAAACACAAACGCAGGGTTGCCTATCTTTGGGTGGCCAATGCAATGCTGAGAAAAGACCAAAAGGTCACACTCCCCATGACTTTAGTTGACTTGAGCTGCCATGGCTTCTGCTCTTTGTTTGATTTATGTGGAATTATTGGACCTATAAAAATGCAACTCTGCTTCTCCTACAACATTTTTGTCGTGTCACTGTGTGTGTAGGTTCTTGGGCTCTGGCCTTGTCCTCTCTCTCTCTCTCTCCCTCCCCTAGCTAGGGCTGTGTAGGAGTCTACATTATCTTTTCTTGTCAATGCATGGCTCTGATTCCAGAGGGGTGGGGTATTGTGACCTGACATGCCCTATTGCCTAGGAATATGTAACCGAGGACTCTTGGTTCTTTCCAATCTTCAATCTCTTCAACCACTTTCTTTTTTCTTTTTGCAATTATTTGCTTGGCTCTCTCTCTCTCTCTCTCTCTCTCTTTGCTCTTTGTGTGTGTGTGTGGTATGATTAGGTCCTGATGGCTGATGGAGTGTACATTGTGATGTAAGCCTAAGGGTGCCTATAGCCACAATAAAAGCATGCTATTGTTGCTCGATTTGTGTCACCCATTCAGGTTTTTGCATTATGTGCATCAATAATTTTACCAAATTTTGGTTACAGTCTTTAGGGAAGGTTGGAAGCAAGTATGAGTAGTAGAGTTCAGTTGGCGCGTGTTGTATTCGCTTTTCTTCATTTCACCACTTCATCTTTCTTGTCATCCCATCCTTTTGCCATAGTTGTGTTCTTCGTTTTCCCCCTATCTTGTTTCTTTTTACATAGTCTATTCGAATGACGTGCTGGGGTACTGCACACATATGGGACTGCCATGCCTTCTCTAGCAGCCATGGCTTCTGAGAATTTTGCTTGTGAAAATGAAAGCTAATTGTTTTTGGCTGCTTCTCATTTTGCTACAGCTTATTTACTTTTCATTAACCTTTGAATATAAAGCATATTTACATGTGCTTATCTGAGTTCTTTACTTTTTTTCCCCTGAAAGTGTCCATTGTGTCAAGTATCTGGTTATAGTTTTTTACATTTGTTTTGCTTGTTTATGCGATCTATGTTTGGGGAGTTTGCAAATTCATCGCTCGCCAAATATTATCATTTTTATTATTTATTCTGTTAGCAAATACAGTATTATTAGCTAATACAAACCAGTTTCTTTTAATTAAGAGAAAATATTAACGGACAGTTTATATTTCACAAAATTTGGATTATATGCTTCGGTTTTGTATTTATGTAGTACTCCAGAGTCAAAATCCAGTTAGACAAAGTGGCGATTTTTTTTTCAAGCCAACTGAATTTGGGAGCGGTAGTACTATTTCCATAAATTCTAAAGATGCATGTTTTGGTTTAGATTAATAAGCTATACAGTGTCAAATGTGTCTAATATCTTTCATCTTTAAACATGACCATTCGCAATACTGAATTAGAAAAGCAGTATTTAGACGTACTCGAAGTACATAACTAAAGTAGTGTATACATATATGATTGATATTTTTGTGGGCAAGCAAAGTTTTCTGGTCCCTTAATGCCACATTTGTTGGTACGAAGACAAAAGCGCTTTAGAAGGTTTGGTAGTAAGTTGGTATTATCTTGATAGAGTAGTGATAAAGGAAGGACACTTTTGTTGATACACCAAGATCACAATTAAAAACAGAAAATAAATTGACAGGTAGCTAGCCTTTTCATTCTTTCCAACTGTGGGGCCATGTTCACTCTGTGAACATTTGAAGTCTAAAAGTTCGTATAACATTTGAAGTCCTCAAGTTCGTACTAGATCTCTACCAGTATGCTAATAGTAGCAGGACGTACACATTTTGTGACTCATTCAGCATCAGACTCCTTGCTCCTGGCTCCTTTTCCCCTTAAATTATCATGGTTTCCTGATAAGCTGCTGTGCCATTCACAGCTTGACGGTACCCAATCGGAACATCTTTTAAGAAATTGTTGCCTAGAAAGGAGCCATATAACTAACTGGTCATGAAGGGAAATTTTTCTACTGCTGTTATTCATTTTTTTTTAACATAACTCACTTGGCATAAAGCTAACTGGAGATAGCGCACACATGTTAGGTTCCTAGCTGGAGTATAGTAGCACTACCACCCATATACCCCAATTGTAGCATTTCAATCCGAGCCTATTACTGTTATTAATTTGCTAATCTCGAATTGGATGGAACTGCAGGTTTGCTAAACGAATTTTTTTTTTTCTTCAGGGACCCTTGGATGTCGTTGAACTCATGCAACATGGATGCTCATCGCTTGGTAGATTTGTCGTCTCCGATTGAGGTACACATATGCACGCTTTCTCGCGACCTGAAGACAGTACAGGCACACATATATGCATTGGCTGTTCTAAATCTTGTGTACTCCTAAACGTTTCAGAATGCGGAGCCATGCCGGTCGAGTAGCTCGCAGGTGTCCAACCAGGAGCCGAGCAGCCCGAGCCTGGAGTTCACGCTAGGGAGGCCGGATTGGCAGGGTCCCCCGATCATGAATGAGCCAGCCATCGAGGAGCTCAAACTCAAACCTTAGCAAGGCTAATCAATTCATTCAGGTATAGTAGGATGCAGGACTGATATTGGTCGTGCTCGGTCCCGGCCCGACTCCGCGGCGACGACGACGAGAAGTTGTCTCTCTGGACGGTGGCGGTGCGCCAGAGCCAGTCGCATCGGGAAAGATTTATTTGCCGGGATCTCTCTATGATCTGTCTTTGGGTTCGATCTCTTCTAAGTTGGCCATGGATGTTCCTTTTCTTTCTTGATCCTCCCATTTTGTTTCCGTTTTCTGTGGTAGAGATGCAGCCGAGAGGCTTAAAGCAGCAGGGTGTAGCTAGCTAGCTGCCTAGAGTTGTGTGTTGCTCTGTGTTTGTTGAGGTGACATGTCCTCCTGGTGTGTGTGGAGCTAGCGTATAATATCATTAGCATATGGAAAGCTGGAAAGGAGAAAGAAGATAGGAAAGGGAATGAGTTCTCATGAAGCAATCTACTACTCCTAACTGAGATGAAGATTTAATCCCCTTTTCCTTCTTTACTTTACTCCCTGCAGGTTCTTGCTCCGATCAGCACCGTGGCAGTTTCATTTACCTCATTACCTGCAGCGCTTTCCCAGCACCCAAGTGTGAACTCTTGACCAGATGATCACTCATTCATCAGCCAAAGCGTGGCCACGCTTTACGCTTGTTACTGGCAGATTGCACACAAACGCCTCCATCAAACCGATTGATCGTAGTAAAGCAGATTAAAGCTACTAGCATCGAGGAGGTTCCTTGAAAAAGAGAGAGGGAAATAAAAAGAGAAGGCACTACTGATCGAAGTCGTATACTTGTATGCTCCTCCTGGCGTCTTGCCATCAATTGCGCCAACGAGTCCGGTACCGCCTTTTCAATGATTCACGGATCGATTGATCGATCGGACGATCCGTGGTGGTCCATGAACTATAGCTAGGGCACCGGTCCATGACGAACCTGGGCACCAACATACCTCTTTGATCTTCCACTGGTACTATATATCTCGCTCTTTCATCAGCCGATCGATCCATGGTGCGCGTCGATAGCCAAACGTTAACTTGGACCAGGGGGTTTGTTCGTATACGGATGACAGCAACAACGAGCAACTAAGCATTTAAGCAAGAAGAAGCAAGCTCGCTGCAGCTAGCAGGGAACGAGACGAGACTAGACGACGGACGGAGCAGGACGTTTGGCACCAACTCTGATAGGAGTAGCATCAGATGAGTGTCGACCACGAACGGAAGATGCTGCTGTCGTAGTATACTGCTCCCTTCGTTCACAAATATAAAAATCATTTTAGTCTTTGACACAAGAATTAAATAAAAATAAAAAAAATATAATGCGTAGAAAATAAGAAAAAAAAGATATAAAGATTTATTAAAAAGAGAAAAAATGTGTTGCAAAGAGAGAAATATATATTGAAAGGTGAGAATGACATATATTTGAGAATAAAATTCAAATGCTAAAATAACTCATAATTGTTACCGTACTAGATGTGGGTCGTGTTAGTAATAATGGCAGTGTAGTTAGCGGTCCAGGGGGCTTTGATTGTTAAGGTAAGGATGGATTGGAAAAGCATCGATCAGCAAGCGCCGGCCGGCCGGCATTGATTCTCTGATCGACCGCACCTGACCAGCCGTGACCCGTGACCCGTGGAGCGAGAACATGTACTCTTCCCCAGGGAAGTAGGCTGGCCGGTGCCCGGCCAGGAAATAGACCGCCCAGCCATCGTATATCCACGCCGATGATAGTACTGTACAATCCACCACAAACGGGACGTAGGAGTATCTCTGTGTTTTAAAACTAAATTTGTTGCAGTACACGACAACAATTCAAGAACAGATAGAGTGTAAGATAATCAGGCTTTTCAAAATCTGTACGTATCCTCTACTCAGCAGCAGCACCCATTCCGGATCCGAGGACCAGTACTGTCGGTCAACTTGTGCTACGTAGAAACATTTCGGTTGAATACAGGGATCGATTCGAGCTCATTGTACTACACGAATCCATCATACCCAACGAGCTACTACATGCCGGTCGCACATAACAACCGTTAAGTACATCCCGGAGCGAGCGAGCCTTACGGGGCATGGAAACCGGTGAGCCTATGAGAGGACTGCCAGAGTCGTGGCGGACTGGTCTCTGCGGCCGGCGGGTGGCTGCAAGAGCGCGACGGGAGGCGTATCGATTCGACGATCAGTACACAGAGCAAACCAGTAGGAGTCCAATGAAGCGCGAGCTAGCAACACCTCAGGGCATTGCAAGACTACAGTGTTGGTTTTTCAAACGGAAAGGGATCGAGCGCGGCTCCAAAAACCCCAAGCAAGAACGAACGGACGGCATGTGAGTATGTGACATGAAGAAGGGAGTACTCCTACAGTACTAATGACTGGGAGTAGGAGGAAGATAAAGAGGAGGAGAAGATGGAGCAGGGCAATCATAAAGCAATGGATTGCAAAATGATTTTTGCCTCCACTGTCTCTGTCCAGTCCCCCCATGTTTCCGTGTCCCCTCATTCAAGTTCCCTCCCTCCCTCTTGCTTTGTCGGCCCTTTTGCCCAGCGTACGTCTCTCTTTCTGTCTCTATCCTTTTGTTGTCTCAGAGTGACAGTGAGAGAGAGAGGGAAGCAAGCAACAGCCAAGCTGCAGCACAAAGTTAAAAATGAGATTGGATGCGTTTGGAAGTACTTTTCTCTAATAATTTATACTTACTGTTTATGTACTGTATTTAAAAATATTGTTTATTTAAATTATTTTCACTCGAACCGAACAAATCACATTTTTAAAGCTTTTCAGACTTATATTACTGTAGCATAAATTCGAGCCGGTTGAAGCCGTGCCAAAGGGGAAAGAGAGTACCCCGCCGGCCCTGTTCAACGCCTGTGTCCGCTTAAATACCCTGCCATGCTTCTCTCTGTCTCTCAAGAGAGAGAGGTTCCTGTAGTTGGGGCCGGGTGAAACACGGGCGACGTGGCCTTGTTCCTGCTGCACTGTTCGCGCGCCTACAACACGAAGAGATCGAGATATAGAAAGAGGATGGCACTGCTAGTGCTGAGGGGCATTTACTTGCATGGGGCCTTTTGGCCTCGTGCAGATGGGAGGTTGCCTCGCCCTTCCTCTTCCTGGACCACCACTCCTGTATGTATGAACTGTATCAAATGGTCTTTGCCTCGGACCTGTACTCTCCGTCCAGGGCATCTAATTTGCTAGTTGGGAGATCGATCACGTTTCGATTAAGAGCAACGCCATCTCTGTGCGAAATGAATTTCGTACATGAAAATTAAGTAGTATTTTTTTTTAAAATAAGTCGTTTTTAACCTTTTGAAATTCAATACTTCTAATAATTAATCGATTCATAATAAAATAAATATTTTTTAAATTTTTTTAATAAAACAAATAATTAAAAAAATAAAAATTTAAAACGACATTTACTTTTGAGACCTAGAGATACTCTATATAGAGCCCATGAATGCAGGCGACATGTGGTACTAGTACGCCCGCACGCAGAGACCACTCATCCGTTAGCGTACGCACGCTTCAAGGGGCCGTAATTGCGAGAGCTACTCCGCGGCGGCTCCCTGAACTGCTCTTCACTGTAGCGTACCAGGGGGCTGGACTCTGCAGCCAGAGCTAGACGACGGTCACGGTGCCGTCGTCGTACAGGGAGACCCGCGGCTGTCCGGGCCGCCGGTTTGATGCGGCGCTTGACTGCATGGAGACATTGGACCCTGCTGCTGTTCTGGGCCGCTACGTGTATCTCTGATCTCTCTCTGTTTGGTGGGATGGATTCACTGGAGATACGAGGTTCGGCAGTGAAAGGGTTTGCTTTGTTTGGACCCATGTATCCGTAGGCCCAAGAATGGAGAAAACGGCCCGCCTGTGCGGAACGCTGCTTGCCTCAGTTGCCTGCTTCAGAAAGTGCAGTGCTGAATTGCCTGTCTGTACACATCCTTGAACGAACTCTGCCCAATCCTGAACCTGAAGATGAGTCCAAAGACGCATTAGTAATGGATGATGTGTAACTAGCGGTGAGGCTACTACAGGATGCATTGCTCGCGTTGGAATTGTCACTAGCCAACTCCTCTTTACATTACAGGTATTGAAGGAGGGGTACCGGTGGTACAGGGCTGGGGCTAAAACGCGACCAGGAACGACCAGGCGCCTCTCTACGACGACCATGTCCAGCAAACAGACGAGGAAACCAACCTTTTGGAGGCGTGGCGTCAGTGAAGCGGAGATCTCCATCAATGGCGGGTGCGGGGAAAGAAAGAGACGGCAACGTCCGCTGGCGCCGTGGACATACCCCTCCGGTTCCCATTTCGTTTTAGGCCCCGTTTGCCTTAGGGGAATTTCAAAGGAAATTCCAAAGGAACGAGTTTCTGTGTTTCCTGAGGTCACCTACCGTTTGCAACGGAGGAAAGAAGCTATACATTCCTCCGGAAAGGATCAGTTTTCACCGTAAAACGCAGGAATCAAAACATCCACTTCTCCCTCTTGGATTTCTTTCCTTCACGAAGTACGAGACAATGACGACGCCATCAACATCAAACACCGTGATTGAACACACGAGGATGAAATGAAAATACTGGAACCGTACTAATTAAATAATGCACTAATATTTTAATTTTTAAAATTTCTCTGATTTTCATTCTGCAATCCAAACACTACAAACCCTCAATTCCTTTATTTTCAATTTCTGCGGTTTTTTCACTTACTCTATTTCTTTTTTTTTATTCCTACGTTTTTTCTATTCCTATATTTTTCATCCCTGTGTTCCAAACAAGCCCTTAGTGGTCCTTTGGAATGGAGGAAAATCAAAGGATTTTTGTAGGATTTGATTCCTATGAAATCTTTTCTATGTTGGTCATTTGATTCACGTGAATGGTGAAGGAAAATTTCCTATGTATTGCATTCCTATGCTTGATTCCATAGAAAAAGAAGCAAGAGGTTCAATTCCTATGCTTGATTCCATAGGAAAAGAAAGCAAGAGGTTCAACCTCTTTGAAAAATTCCTACGGTGGAAGCAGGACCTCTTGCCCTTTTGGTAACCTCACAATCAACAATAACTATAACATAAATCCAACAGCCTGCCTAAATACAATTAGAAAGATTTTCATTTTTGCACATTATAGCTGATTAAAATCACGACCGCTTTTGCAAGGAATTCAATAAAAGGGGAGCCAATAAGTTGAAGTAGTTTCTTATTAATTTTATAATGTGTCACCTTATATGAGATTAAATGAATGAATATGTATTTGTTCACCTCTAATGTCAAATGCTATGAGTGTAGATTCCTTTGATTTACTGTGATGCTACCAAAAGGCTTTCCCTCTCTATTTCTGTGTTTTGAAATTTTATAGAATTTATAAAATATGTCACTTCAATTTTTATGTTTTTTTTTATGTCTGTGTTTTTTCTACTCCTATCTTGTGTTACAAACAGCGCCGGCTCTAAATTTTGAAAGGCCCAGGGGCGAACTCGATTCCGAGGCCCTTGTGCGATAGAATTTATATAACTAAAAATAATATATTTCAAACTTTAATGGTTTTTTGCTTCTAATTATAATATACAAATAAAAATTCTTATAAAATAACAAAGCTCAGACAATTACCTCAATTAAGGAGTGAATATCTCATCAGAATTACTTCCAAATCAACCTTATATATTAATCACAAAAGAAAACTCCTTCGAGCATTTCTTGATGCAAAATCATTGATGATAGTATCAAGATCAATAGTTTCTAAGGTATTCCTTTCAATAATGCATATAGCTAATCCATTCAATCTTGCTTGTGACATAGTTGACCTCAAGTAATTTTTCAATAACTTCAATTTTGAGAAAGCCGATGCCACAGTCACAGGAATAGTCAAAAGGATCCTATATGCAATTAAAACATTTGGATAGCAATCTGCATCCGTAACAAAATCAAGAATCTCTTGTGCTGACATCAACCGTTTTGGTAAGCTCATTTGCAGCACTTTTAATTCTGAAAAGAAATCATTCAACTCAACATCGGAGGAGCTACCATGAGAAAAAGTTTGTACAGAATTAGTGCAACAATTTTGTAGATCCTTATCATCCAATGACTTCAATTTTTCTGAGTTGAATAAGAAGCCAAATATATTTTCAAATGCATTTAGTTGCTCAAATCGACTAGCCAATGAAGCAATTGCCATATCAACTATGACTAAAAAATAATTAACTCTAAAGTATTCTACAACTGATTGTTGTTCTACAGTTTGCTCATCGCTATTTATATCTTCATCAAACTGTTTTTTCCTTATAGGACGACGTTTTGTAGGAAAATTCGGCTCTATACCCATGTCATATGCAATGGATTTTGCAATATCTATGCTTGCAGTGAAGCCTTCATTTCTATAGCCTTTGAAAAATGAGATGACACCTTGGATTTGTTTGAGAACAGCATCCATACACGTGATATTAGACTGCAACTTCTTACTTACCATATTTATAGAAAATAAAATGTCATGCCATATAACCATACCAACTAAAAATTCAAAACTTTCAAGTGCAGCAACCAAACCTTGAGCATCACTTACTGCATTAGCATCATGGTCATCATAAGCAGACTTCTCTAATGCCTTCAAAGCTGATCGTATTTGAGGAGCTTGGTACCTGATAGCTTTAACACTTTTTATTCGACTCTCCCATCGAGTATTTGACAAAGATTTGACAGTAAAGTTTTGAACATTATCAAGCAAAATCTTCCACCTTTTAGTAGAACATGAAAACAATGCATATATTCGTTGGACAACACCGAAGAATGAAATAGCACTACGACAAGATTGTGCCATGTCAGAAAGTGTGAGATTTAAACTATGACAAGCACATGGCATATATAACGCTCTTGGATTAATTTCAAGCAAACGCTTTTGAACACTTTGATGTTTCTCCTTCATATTTGAACCATTGTCATAACCTTAACCTCTTGCATTGGCAACATCTAAATCAAAGGAGCCTAATGCATCACTCAATGTATTAAAAAGCCCCAATCCTGATGTGTCATCCACCTTCAAGAACTCCAGAAAGAATTCCTCTACTTTAGAAGTGTTACTTGAGTTATTGACACAACGCACAATTAGTGTCATTTGTTCTTCATGGCTCACATCTGGAGTACAATCCAATATTACAAAAAAATATTTTTCCTTTTTAATGATTTT